>CM039134.1:38641649-38749252 GCA_022036555.1 Microstegium vimineum | reverse complement strand
ATGCTTTTTTTTTGGGGACCCTTTGGAGAAAGACAGAGTGATAAGGGGTTGGGATTCACTTTAGGTGTTCTCCTGGTCATGGCGGGAGGGGAAAATTGGGGGGCCCCATAGGGAGGTCGGTCCCCCCCCTTGGGGCCCACTGGCTTCCTTTGTTTTTATTTTTCATTTGTGAATAAAATATAGGGGACATGTCCCAACTTGTTATTTTATAAAATTTTGCTCATGATGTGATTGTTTTATCCTTGATCCTGAGTTTGTTGGCAGCATTTTAGTTATATAAAATTTGTGACATTCTTGGGGGGCCAACCAAAGGGCGGGTTTTCTTTGGGGATTTTTGGCCCGCCGTCCCCTCTCCCCTTAAATGACCACGTCCCCCCGAAGAGGGTTTGAAGGGTTCTCAAAGCCTTTTGGGGAATTTTGCAAAGGGGGCTCCTTGTCCTTGTTTCGCGTTGTCCTCTTCCCTTTGGCTTTTTTAAACTTTTTCCCGTGCTTTGCCGACTCGAGGCCCTCGCATTGTGCTTTGGAATGTTTGGGGTTTTTTAAATTAATGGGGCTTTGGGCCCCTAAAGGGTTCTTTCATAGTTGTTTTTCCTATTTTTCTTCTTGGTCGAGTCCCCGTACTAGCGTTTGTAGCGGCCCCCGCGTCTGAAGTGGGTTTTCCTCCCGATAGCTTTCTGTGTTGCGGGCCCGAAAATCTTGGGGGCCCGCGTCCCGATCGTTGGACCTTCGTTCGTGCGGTAGTTGGGTCAGGATCGTGCCCCTGTGTGTCCCGGGGAACATGAACGGCATCATCTATCTTTCGGCTATTGTTGGGATCGTCTTGGTCGGGTAGGTGTTTGCAAATTTTCATAAGCCCTTATGATGGGTTTTTTCTTTCGGACCCGCTTGTTTTGGAGCTCGTTGTTCCGTGGGGTGTTGGTAAGATAGGATGGCCTCCGGGGGCGGGGAATGTATTCCCCAAGTCATTCGCCGTGCCATTGGTGAAGTTCTCCCTGTCGTGAGCCCTCCCCGGCTGGTCGTAGGTGGCCCTTTTGGTCTTGATGAAAAATTTTTTGAGTGTTCCTAGGTGTCGATGGGCCCTCAACCCATTTTATGGAGCCAGGTTTGGGCAACGCCCATGCATAAAATGAGGTAATTGGTTTCTTTATTTCTTATCTTTTTTTTCCCTTAGGGAAATTTTTAAAAATTTCCCAACCCCCTTTATCTATCAATTTTCTGCCCCCCACGGAGACCGCCCTTTATTACCTTGGGAGTAAATCCCAGTCTACCCAAAAATCCCCAGTTTAGGTTGAGTTGCGGTTGATTGCAATGATTCAAAGCCTATTTTTTTCGGGGAAAGGAAGACGAAAACCCTTCCCTTTTTATTCGAGATTTTGAGCAAACCGGGTTTTTTGGGTTTTCGCATGAAGGAAATTTTGAAAAAACCTTTTCGTTGGAATTTTTTTCCCTTTTTTTCTTTAAAAGGGAGAGCTAAAAACTGGTATAATAAAGAAGGTAACCCAAACAACAAGGAGATTGGGGAGTTTTGGCTAAACTTCTGTCTAGATTTTTCCCCCAATCACCCAGTTCGACGCCCTTTGAGTAAAAGGTTCAAACCCTTTTCAAAAAAGGGAAGGAAAACGAATTTTTGGCTTACTATGGAAAATTGTTTTCTTGAGCTTTTAAAAACTGGACCACCCCTTTTGATCAAAGGGTTTTGTTCTTTTAAAACATTTTTTTTAAAGGCCTTTTTGAAAGGATAGATTTGCTAAACACCATTTTAGAGGTTCTTTTTTCTTTTTCCATCCATAGAAGAAAAATTTAAAAAAAAACCCTTTTTTAGATAAAACCCTAGATGTTGTTTTGGGATAATACCCTTCCATGAAGAAAATCCAAAAAAATGGGCCAAAGACAATACCTGTTTGACCCACCATCCATTTCAGCTATCCCAAGTTCTAAAGGCAAAAAAAGGAAGAAATTCCCCCACTTAATTTCTTGTGGATATAGACCCTGATGTTTTCATTTGATTTCGGAAATATTTCAAACTCCCTTTCTTTTTTAAAAAACCCCAAAATTTGTCCCTTAGCAACCTTTAAAACCCAATGCAGAAATGCTTTTTGAGAGAGCTTTTTATAAATTCAAAAGTAGCGAAAGGGTTAGAAAAATCAGAGTTTTCCCTTTTAATGTGATCCGTCGGATTCCCTTCATTCCAATCGCATGTTTAAATTTCAGACCCAATTTTGATGCCCTATAATCCTTTTGGTGGGGATCATTATCATGTTTTAAATCATTTGCGCATTTAATTATTGGGAAAAGTGATTTTTAACCCCCAACAAAAAAGTTCTAAAGGGAATCTTGACGGCCCTTTTTGCCCCTTTAGTTTTGGGAAATTTTTTCATTTTTCTTACCCATTAGGGTTTGATGGTCCCAAGGGGTTCTTTTTAAAATTTTATATCTTTGATAAAAGGGGGACCAGGAATTTTAGGGATGGGGCCCCTTTTTAGAAGACTTCTTTATGAAGGCCCAAAAGGGGAAAAATAAATATTTATTTGGGGAAAGTTTTTTTCAAAATTTCCAAAGGGGACAATCTCTCATTTTTTTGGGAACAATAAAATAAATTTTTTCTTTTACCTAAACCCTTTGGAGGAAGTAAAAACTGCTTTTTTAGAGTTTTTTTAATAAAACCTTTTTTTTGGGAAAAAGAAGAGGGCCTCCTTTCTTCAAGAAAAAGGGAAAGATGACCCTTTTTTGAACCAAAACCCTTAGATGATTTTGCAGAAAACCCCTTAAAACCCCCTGTAGAGTTTTAAACCTCTACCCCCCAGTTTTAAACTTATCCCTTTCCCTCAATTTTGATTTGAGTCTCCTATATTAAAAGTGATAAACTCACTCGGGAAAGCAAACTCTGCGTTTAATGGCTATTTTAAAAAAAATTCGTTCACCCTTTTGGGGTTTTACTCACCCCAAAGGGGTCCATAAAATCAGTTTTATAATTTGCACTCACGCTTTCCTCAGACCCTTCTGTTTCACCTTCTGGGGCCCCCAATGTAGACTCAAAAACGGGGAATGAGGGGAGAATTTAAAAAAAGAATTTTTTAAATTGCTGCATGCAGGGTTAAATATATCTTTTCCCGCATAGTGAGGGGGTAACCCCAGTTTTAAGTTGTGCCAAAGGAAGGGGAGGCATAAATTTTTATCAAAAATTGAAAAAAAATTGAGTGATTCCGCAACGCCCCGGTCACAGGTTTGGGGATGTTTTATAATTATAAAAGTTGTTTAAAGGCTAAAAAAAAGGTCATTTTCCTTTCCCCTTTTATAGTTTGGAGATGTTAGAGGGTTAGCCAACCACTCGTTTTTTTTTTTTTTTTGAGGGGGATATTCATGGTTTTTCCCAAAAATCCGGACCCATCATGTGCCCAAAAGAAAAACCCCCTTTCCCTGCCCTTAGGGAAAACTTATGCTTATCTTTAGAATGTTTTTGGGGGGTTTTTTAATGCTCCCCCTCTTTTCAAAGATGCATGAGGTCTATATTTTTGATATGATTGAAGTTTTTTTGGGAAATTTTTCATGGATGAATTTCTCTGTTTAGGGAAAAAACTTTCGTATTTGTCTTAAAAATTTTTAGCCGGGTTTTGAAAAGGGGGTGAAAAAAAAACACTTATTTCCTTTAAATTTGGGGAAAAAAATGTCTTTTTTAGGGGTAAAATTTGGGAAATAATGCTGGATTAAAAGAGGCTTAAAAAGGGAGCAAAGTTAAAATTGAAGTTTTTTGAACATTTACCCCCGCCTATAAATGTGAAAGGAATAAGAATTTTTTTTTGGTCATGCTGGTTTTTATCGAAGTTTTTTAAAGATTTTTCATTTTTGCTAAAACCCACAAATTTTTTTGCTAGCCAAGGTTGCTCCTTTGGGAATTTGATGATGCTTTTTTTTAAAAGCTTTTGAATTTTTTGAAAACAGCGCTCTTTCTCTGCACCAATTTTTAAACCCCCCTGTTTGGTCTTACCTTTTGAAATTAGGTGTGATGTAGGGGGGATTTTGAGGGTTTTGGGGGAAAATTTTTGGGGAAAATAAGAATAAGAAGCATCATGCAAATAGCTTTTGCTAGTAAAATTTGACGGGGTCTCAATTTAAAAATTTTAATGCACCAACTAAAAAAGAGCCCCTAGTTTGTTGTTTTTGTTAGAAAAATTTTTTAAAATTTTATTTGTAGGACCCAAAGAAAATTGTTTTTTCGGGATCAGGGTATTTTAAAATATCTGCTCTAAAAAATGCTAAACCTCTTTTAATTTAAGGGTTTTCCTGCTGTTTCCAAAAGAATTTAAACCTTAAAAATTTAAAAGTTTAGAAATGGATTTAGACAACCCGGGTTGCAAAACATTTGGTCTAGAATGTTTTTTAAGAACCCGCAGGAAGAAACCCATTGATGTTTCCCCTCCGGACGACAGGGTTTTCTAGGGGAAATAAAAGATCCGACCCCTGGTATGCGATTTTTTTAATTTTAGGGTTTTAAGAATATGTACCACCGGGAAAGGAAACAAAAGAAAGCTTTTCAAGAGGTCGTTCACACAGGGGGTTGGGCCTTACCTCTTCCGAGTTGCTTTGATGGTTACTCAAGGATGTGTGACTTTGAAGGGAAGGAAGGGAAGTTCATTGAAAGATGCCCTTTCTTAAACCAAACGGAGGTCATTAGGGAGCATTCCGCCACATGAAAAAAAATTTGGAAATGTGGATTCTACTGGCCGCAATGTATAAAGGGACATAGAAAATTTACCCGGAAGATGCAGGCCATGTCAAAGAAGGGGCAACATAAACTAAAGGGATCCCTTTGCCACTAAACCAACAATTGTGATGGAAATCTTGTTGTTTGGGAATCGCTTTATGGGGCCATTTCCCCCAAACAAAAAATTGTGAGTATTTCTTTTGGGGGCAGTTTACTAGTCTCCAATTTGGGTTTAAGCCCCTTTTCCCTTTCAAACATGCCGGAAAAACGTAAATTTAAAAGGGGGGATGTTTGAAAAAGGGCAATTTTTTCCCAAAATTTGGAGTCCCAGAATAGTGATAAGCGACGAAGGATCAATTTTATCGTTAATTAAAATTTTGAAAAATAATTTAGCAAAGCTTTGGGATTCGCCTAAACATCGGGTTTCACCTTATCATCCTCAAAACAAGTGGCCTAGCAGATACCTCAAAAAACAAATCAAGAATAGTCTTTAGAAAAACAAATTTAAAAGAGATGCCTCTAGGCATCCCCCACTGCATACAAAACTCCCAAATTTGGGAAAGTCTCCGTATAAATCGTATATGGAAAAAACTTTTCCCTACCCGTTGGGAAATAGGGGTTTTAAAACACACTGGGGTATTAAAAAAAATGGGAAAATGGACTTTTTATGCCCTAGAGAGAAAAGGGCATGCAATTTTCAAAGTTAGAGGGGGGAGGGGAAAAGAAAAATACAATTTTAAAGATCTACGGAAAGAAAAAAGTTAAACGATGGATATAGAAAAGGGTCAAGAAGAAATTGTTCCCAAACCCGGGGGAAAATTTAAAATTTTAAATTTTTATTTAAGGGGTTTTTTTTTTTTTTTTAAAATTTTTTTTTTTTAAGGAAAAAGGTTGGGAAGAAAAAAAAAATTAAAAAATTTAAAATTAAAAAAATTATTTTAAAAAAGGAAAAAATTTTTTTTTTTTTAATTTTTTTTTTTAATTTTTTTAAAAGGTTTTTTTTTTTTTTTTATTTTTTTTTTTTTTGGTTTTAAAATTTTTAAAATTTTTAAAAAAAAAATTTTTTAAAAAAAAAAAAAAAATTTTTTTTAATTTTAAAAAAAAATTAAAAAAAATAAAAAATTTAAATTAAAATTTCTACCTTTTTAAAAAAAAATTTTTAAAAAAAATTTAAATTAAAAAAATTGAATTTTTGTTTTGGGAATGGATTTTTTTTTTTTTTTTTTTTTGGGGAATTTTTTTTAAATTTTTTTTTTTTTAGAAAGGGAAGTGGTTTTTTTTTAAGGGCCGGGTTTTTTTGGAGAAAGAGGGGGGGATTTTTTGGGTTTTTTTTTGGAGGGGTTTTTTTTTTTTTTTTTAAATTTTTTTTTTTAAAAGGGTTTTTTGATTTTTTTTTTTTAATTTTTTTACCCCCTTTTTTTTGAAAAAATTTTTTTTTTTTTTAAGGAAATTTTTTAAAAAAAAAATTTTTAAAAAAAATTTTTTTTAAGATTTTTTAAAATTTTTTTTTTAAAAAATTAAAAGGAAACCCCCTTTTTTTAAACCGGTCAAAAACCCAAAAAACCAAAAACAATTTATTCCCCCAAAACCCCCTTTCCGGGGAGTTTTTTTTCCGCCTTTTTTGACCAAAAATTTGGTAAAAATTAACTTTCCTTTTTTTTCCCCCCCATTTGGGGGGCCAGGGGGAAAACCCCAAAAACGGGGGCCGGATTAAGGGAGGGGGATTTGGGGTTCCCTACCCCCCGGATCCCAAAACCCCCTTTCCCGGAAAAAACCAGTTTTTCCCGGGCCAAAAAAATAAAAAATCCAGATTAAAAAGCTTTCCTTTGTTCGTTTGTTTCCCCAAAATTGGGGGGTTGCCCCCTTCCCGCTCGCAAATTCCAAATTTTCCCTTTTTTGCCAGAGCCCCCTAAATTTTGGGAATTTCCTTCTCGGGGGGGGCCCGGGGCCCATCCTCGTTTCAAACCAAAACTGCCCCCTGCTAAGGGACCCAAAGGGAAAAACCCATCGTCGAAGGTACCTGCCGGTTTCTAAGATTTTTCCACCCAAAACCCCCGGAGAGGGTCGTGGAGTGGAAAAAAACCCCTCGAAATGGGAGAGGATTTAACCCCGTCAAGTACACCCCCAAAGAAAAAACGTCCCCTACTTCAGGGGGAAAAAGTGCCCCAAAAGTCAAAAAAGTTTCCCCCAAAGGATGCCCTGAAGCACTCCCTCAATTCCTTGGTCCCCCAAAAACCCCCCAAAAACCTGAGATCTAGAAAAAAGGCTTTATTGGGATGACACAATATAATTTAGACCCTTAAGTTTCTCTTGGCGGTACAAACCTAAAAACCCCCGGAAAAAACCCTTAAGGAAAACGAAGGGGGTTTTTGCAAGAAAAAAGTATTTGGGGTTGCTAAAACTTTAGTATTGCTTTTTGAAGCATGATTGATCCAAAATTGTAGAAATTTGTTTTTTTTTCATTTCCCTTTTGAAACCATCCTCAAAAAAAAAATAAATAAAGATATTTTTTTTATTGTCCTTTTCTTGTTTCATGTGTTGTTTTCTAAGAAAAAGGAAAAAAAGTTTTGGGAGCCCCCGATGACGAGACGAACAAAATAACCCCGAGCACAAATTTTTCAAAAAAAAAAGCAAAACCCCACCCCCCAACGGGGCCGGGGGCCCCCAGCTGGGGGCCCCCCCCCCCCTAACCAGGGCCCCGCCCTGGGGGAGCCCCCTGTCCTCCCTTGAAGGCGGGTTTTCCCCGAGGTTTTCATATTTTCCTACAAATTCCAAATTTAATTATGCGGGTTTCCCCAAAAAAAATGTTTTAAAAAAAAACTAAAATGATAAAAATTTTTTTTTAAAAGACACTTTTTGGTTTTCCCGGAGTCCCCTATTTTTTGGGGAATTTTTTGGCTCCCTGTTTTTAAAAGTCGTTGTGGAACGAAAGAGGGTAGGTATGAGAATTTTTTGTAATTTGTCATTTGGGGAAAATTTTTTTTAAATAAAAAATACCCCCCCCCATATTTTTTACACTTACCAACCAAAAAAAAGGGTATTATTTTGTGTTGGTTGTTTAATCGGTGGACCTTTTTAAATTTTATATTTGAAGGTCAAGGCTTTTTTCTACATTAAAAAAAAAAAGGGTTACCTTCCAATTTGTATTGATTGAAAAAGGGGAGCAAAAAAATTTTTAAATTTTAGGAAATAAAAATGGGGAAAATTGAAACCCCCCAAAAGAAAATTTTGGGTATTCAGCCCCCACCAAAAAAAAAATAATTAAGGGTGAACTTTTCCCTTTAAATAAAACCACAAAGTGACTTTAAAAAATTTGCCCAAATTTGTTAAAGGGGGTTTTTTTTTCCCGGCCCCGGTTTCCCCGGAAATTTTCATGCAAGGAATATCCCATTTTCCCCTTTTCTTTTTTGTACTTTATGGTGTTGGACCGGGAAAGAAGCAACTAAACATCAAAAACTCAAATGACAAGATTGAAAAAAAAGGGGTCTCTACTTCTAGCTACTTTATTCTCAACTGCTCATAGTTATATGGTAACTCTATTTAAATCCCCGCAATACAGGTTAAAAAGGAATCTTTTATATTGATGTCTAAACCTTAAGCTTACTTTTAAACCATCCTTTTTCTCGAGGACGAGTAAAAGCCTAAGTATGGGGAGCTTGTGACACCTCTTAAGAAATCAATTTAAGTGTCAACAAGCAGAAAAAAGGATATTTTTGAACACCCCACTAGACCTTGGGTTTAACTGACAGAAATCCCATTGGTTTTGGTTTATCTGTTTTTGCAGGGAGACAACTATAAAATAGCAAAAGAGCCCACAGTAAGGATTACATAGACAAATAACACTTCCGAACGAAAAAGAGCAATCAGAAAAACTCCAGAACCAACCCCGGAAGGTGGGGTGTCACACCCGGTTTTAAGAACAAAACCAGATAAAACCCTATATGTGAGCCCAGGAAGTCAATTCCCACATATAGTCCAAAACAAGGTAATATCAAAGATAATACTTAAGTATATAACATATAAGGTTAAAGGAATACTTGAGAGAGCAAACAATGGAAGCACCCGTCTTCAGGTGAAGCCTCCACTCCACGGGACCAAACTGACTGGTTATCACAACCTAAAATCTTCCAACCCTTGCTAACTGGTACCCATCCGGGATTTTTACCAAAGAAATTGAAAAGAAAAGAAAGCCCAAACGTAATTACTTTCGTACTCAAGAAGTTACATGGGGTTCTGAGGCTCAAGAAGGTAGACACGGGTTTAACTCATTAGCTTTTATTTGTCACAATTTTTAGCATTATGGTGCATCAATGTCATCAATAGCCCAAAATTATATGATCAAGTTAACAGGATATAATGCTTATATGAACGGAACAATATAAATCACCGATAACAAAATGATGAGCCATGAATAAGAACATCACATAGCAAGGAGCCCAGCCACTCTTAACCGTGAGCACGGCTATCATGATAGTTTTTAAATCTGTGCAGAGGCATACACCTTTACCCATTTAAATCGTGAATTGCCCCTTTTCCCCAGGTAGCTAGTCTCTTACCCACTTCCGAGGTGGGCCGGCGGGTTCACTACGAGACCTTTCACAAGTTCCACTAGAAGGTAACAACCCCTACAAGTTCCCTCAACAAGATCCCAGAAGTTCACACGCAGCGCTTCCAAAATCTCAGGCACTTTTTTGCGCCCTCTCAGGTGGGGTTGCCACAAACTAGCAAAAGCCTAATACTGAGTCAAGCCAGAGCCCATTAGCTTATGGTGGTACTATTTTCTCGGGGTAATCTCTTATAGAAATATCCCTATGAGTGAGAAACATAGGTGTGAGTTCCTGGTGTTCCACCTATGGTCCACGTTGCTAAAAAGTCATCTTTTATTATCGATTCACATATTCATTAATCAAGTTTACATGATCATAGTTGCTCTCAAAGAGCACTAGCTTGATCTATCCAAATGCATAAGTTCCCAGGGTAACAAGGTATAAGGTACAAAACTAGGGTAATCCTTACAGGGTAACAAGGAAACACATGCATATGATTAATAGATGATTATCATGAATAGGACAACAAGGATAATCCCATGTAATACTTGCCTTAAAAGCTTAGATCCTTTGTTCAACCGCTTCTCAGCTTCAGACGACTTCTTCTTGATCACCAACGCAAAACTCACCGATTGGATGACAATAAACCAATCACCACACAAGCACTGGGACAAACATGCATAGCATACAAACATGGCTAAATTAGAACAATACAACCAATCAATGAAAAGGATTTAAAAAATAAATCTACGCAAACCCTACGATCACACAGTCGCGAAGATCACACTAAACGGAGCTACGATGATCGAGATACACTAACGGAAGATTTGCTTTTATAAAAGAGAACTACGAGCTTGATCCATTTTATTATTATATAAATGAGTGCCCCAAAAGTATTTCAAAGTTAGATTAGGTCAAAATTGTATTTTGTTTTCGAAAATGAAAGAGAAAACATCGTCATTTTATGTAAAATATGTTGCATATTGGTTAATCAAGTTAGGGTTTTACATCATGAAAATACAGAGCTATTAACATGGTATTAAAGATCACTAAGATAAAGGTTACTCGATATGAAGCCAACGCAACTTGAACGGAACAAAACGGATTTAAAACGGAGAAAATACGATTTAAACGAGATTTTGAAAAGGGCAGATTAAAGCATTAACAAATTAATTTTCTTTGATTTTCAAAAGTAATTAACATAGATAAAAACGGTACCGTTAGATAGATTATGAAATTACGGATCTAACGCAACTTGTTTGGGTCAAAACGGAGTTGAAACGGGGAAAATATAAGCATTTGAAAAGGAGGGGCAGATCTGAAAATAGAGAAAACGCATTTTGATTAAACAGAGACGGTTTTACGTTTTCAGAAAAGGGAAAACGCAAAAGAAGGAACCAAAGGATCTGCGGTGAGGGCTGACGGGCGCCACGTGGCGAAGGGGGGACTGGGCAGGTGCATGGGAGCAGTGTGGACCGCGTGTGGGGCTGGGTGCGGTGGACCCTGTCCACACTGTGCTGTGGACCAAACCGGTATCCTTTTAAAGGAATCTAATCCCGGCCGTCCGAGGAGAATCTGACGGCGCTGAGGGGTGTGAGCGTGGAGGTCACCGGGGCGGCGCTTTACCGCGGCGGCGCAGAGAGGGAGTGCGGCAGCGCCATGGCCGGGTCGGGCGACGCTAGCCAAACCACGGCTACGGTGCCCTATTCGCAACGCGGAAGGGTCGGGAGAGAGAGGAGGTGACGGCGAGCGCGTTTGGGGCACTGGTTGAAGCCGAGAGGGATCCAGAGGGGTGGTCCACGCGCGGGTGGCAGCGCGACGGCCCTGGTGATCGCGCACAAGAGGTGCAGAGGGTGAGGGAGAGAACGAGAACGACACCGTGGGCCTTCTTACCAAAATCCGAAGCTCTGAGAGCGCTTGGACAGAACGGAGGGGCCTGACAGCAGTGGAGCGACGGCGGCGGCCGGTGTTCACGGCGGCGGCGCTCTGAGGTTCTGCAGCGGTGGCTAGGGCTCGAGAATGGAGCGGAGGAGGTTCGGCATCGGCTATTTATAGCCCGGAGCGGTGCCGAGGATGGAGAGAGGTCCTCCCCGAGTTCGATTCCAGTTCGGCAGCGGAAGGAAATGCCGGCGCAGAGGAAAGGAAAGGGAGAGAGGGGAGGAAAGGAAAGGCCGGGGGGTGGCGGCCAGGTGGGTCATCCTCGACGGAACAGAGCTGGGAGGAGACACGTGCGATCGGGAGGGGATTTTCCTTGCTCCATATGCTCGGCCGAGGGGGCTTCATCGGCGCGGGAGAAAGGAAAGTGGGGGAGAGAAGAAAGGAAAGGAGGGAGACGGGTCTGCCAGGTAGGGTCGGCTTGTCGGCCAGAGAGAGTAAGAAACGGAGCGGGGCCCGCCTGTCGGCGCAGAGAGAGAGGGCGGGAGGGCTGTCCTCCTGGCGAGCTGGGCCGGTGGGCTGGATGCTAAGCAGGCCGGTGGGGAGAGGGGGGAGGGGTGGGCCTGTTGGGCCAGATACAGGGGGGAGGTTTATTTGACTTTTTCTTTTTATTTTGAAATTCGAACACACTTTTGAATACAATTTGAAACCAAATTTGAATTTTTGAAACTTGTCAAGCAATACAAGAATTCCAAAGTGCAGGGCATGAATGCTCAAACCTGTTTCTACTAAAAAGAAATTTTAATTTCATAAAAAGTTTTTATTTGCTATGATTTCATGAGCACCAAATTTCAAAAATAAATCATTTTATTTCTATTTTCCATAAAGTAAATTTTAGGGTGTTACATGGGGCCCACCTATTAGCAAGGTAGGGCGGGCACCCTCCCCCCTAGGGCAGCCGCCCTGGGCCCAGAGCCAATCAGGCTCCGCTCACGGATTAGGGTTCCACGGCCTTTCAGGATCAATCTAAACCCTCCATTAAGGTCGGTTTGATCCAACGGCTGACGATCATTTGAGGGGGCTATATAAGGAGGACCCCAGCCCCCTAGTTAAAGGCAATCCATTATTCATTTGCATATTTTCCAGAGAGGATTCGCTAGAGAAGACCCCTTATGGATCTATTCTCTAGGGCTTAGCAGTCAAGAGAAACTATCCTTAGTTTCTATGTGAGATTAGAGTTTACTCTTCTATATTGAGAGAGTTAGAGTGGAGGTGTGGATTGGAGGAAGCCCGACCTGTCGGTGTCTCCTCTCAGTTTGTATCTTCGGGATCAAGACTCCTAACCCGAGGCTTGCTCCTAGGATTTCTTTGGTATTTCGACTTATAATTCTAGTAAGTTCTTTGTTTTATTATTCTTTGGTCTATGAGTTTACTTTATTCTCTTCGCATAGAGAGTAGGGTAATCGTCTCTAGCATAAACGTGGTGTTTGGGCTAGGATCCTCATAGATATCCCCTGTCTAGCCGGATCTATGGTAGTAGCTCAGAAAGTGAAAATTCCATAGATACCTTTGGAACCTACAATCCCGTTAGAAGGACTAGTAGGGTTTATAGGCCGCGTGCTAAGCATCCTCTGAGGTGTCTCTTATCTCGACAGTTCTCCCCAATAGAATAATAGCTCATATCTTATATAGACTAGAACGAGATTGTTGTCGCGGTCTTCTCTAATCGCTCATATCAAAATCACCTTGTTTGTAGCCTAAAGGTTAATAGCGTAGATTTGGTTAGTCAAATGCACCCTTTCTCCCTGTGGAAAAAATAAATTACGATACTCTAGATAATCTCTCGGGTGAAGTGCTCACCGGTATCCATGCACTTGCGGATTACTTCCTAGTGATTTCTCTGTTTACGTTAACAAATATCAACAGCCTCAATCTTCTCAATCTGAGGTGTGATGGGCAGCTTGGACAACTCGCAAGAGGCTACCGCCGGATTAGCACTTGGGGTCTGGTACACCGGGATGTCACCCATTTGGTCGATGTCTTTCTGGAGATTACGCCGTGGGAGGCAGTTGTGGTCCCCTTGCTCACGCTCGCGTTGTTCCTGTGATAGGTGCTCCTGTTCACGGCGTTCCAGCTCACGCCTCTCCTACTCGCAACGTTCAGTTTGCGCCTATGTGCACGCTCGGCGTTGTGTTGCTCTCGGGCAGTGCGTTCGGCGTCCGTCTCAATGTCGCGGGTGACGTTTTCAGTGGAGACTTGAAAAATCATGCCTCCAAAGCCGTGAGGGAACTCCAGGAAGTCGCTTGACGAACCGGAGGAGTCGACCGCTTCGATCCTTGTGACGCAGGCGGATTCGGACGAGACCGTGCCATCAAGAGACACTGCCTGGTCGGAATTACTTGGGATCCTAGAGATGATGACTGTGTTAACGATGGGTGCTACCGAGGCCTGGTCGGAGATCAGTCGGAGTGCCTGGTGCTAGAAAACGGCTGCCTGGTTGCAGAGTCCGTAAGGCATCGTCGAAGGAGGACAAGCATCCCTGGTCGGGATGGCCGTCGCCTTCGTTGAAGTTCGGTGGCGGCGTGGACGGCGACCGTGATGGCCGGAGAGCCGGCGTCGCGCCGTCTACACGAGGTCAATGCAGTCGATCAGGTCATCGAAGCTGACAACCTTTCTTGGTTGGTACATCGGCATGGTGGGACGGTGTGTAGGTGACGACGTGTCCGACACGCGCGGTGCAGATCCGATGGTCCAGGATATAGATCCGATCTGGAGCACGGTGTCGGCCATTGGGAGGACCATCGAATCGGGAAAGGTAACCGCTTGACGAGCCATGGAGTCGTTGCACACACCCCCTACCTGGCGCGCCAACTGTCAATGAAATATGCATCGCAGTCTACCTAGGGGTACTCTACAGTAGTAGATTGTAGGTGGATGTGTGGCGATGGCGATCAAGCGTAACACAAAGAGCGTAGACACGACGATTTATACAGGTTCAGGCCATCAAATTTCCGTAATACCCTATGTCCTATGTTTTGGTGGCTAGATTGATATGAGTATCAGGTTACACAAGGTGTAGATGAGATGATTTTGAGGGGTCCCTACTCGCCTTATATAGTTAGGGAGCAGGGTTACAGTTTCCATATCCTAACATATTATGATTGGTCCCTTAAGGCAAGGGATCCGAGTCTATCCACTAGGATCTTCCTTGGCGAGCAAGGCTCTTCGGAGTCCTTGGCGAGCACGGTGGCCTGGTCGCGTGCCGCAGGGCCTCACGGGCTAGGCTGTCTCCTAGTCGGTAGGCCCATATAGGTCCCAGGGGATATGTCGAGGTAATATCCCCAACAGTCCCACCGGCAGTGGTGGTTTGGTGGGGACAAATATAGGTGGAAAGGGGTAGGGAACAACTCATCAATGGCGGTTGTGTTCCAGCTGGGCGATGAGGGACCTGGTCGTCGTGGTCGAGGAAGCAGCTCGTCGACGACGGTTGAGTCCAGGTGACGGCAGCGGCTAGGGTCAGAGAAATGGGGGGAATAAGAGGAATGAAAGGGATTAAGGGGATAAATGGGTGATTAGTGGCGGGATCAATTTTTGGAACGACGCCCTTTTTTGACGCTCTTTTTTTGGCCACAAGCTGGGGTATGTCGTAATTAAATAAAACCACATCGAAGGACTACCAAAATCACTTCAATAGCGCAGTGGTAAGGCATGTTGATTTTGGTGCCATGCTCCCCTTCAGGAGGCAATTTTTTGTTTTTTCCAAAATTTTGTGATCTTCACTATTTTTGTTTTCCTATGTCTATTTTTTTGGTGCCATGTAGATTTTTGTTTAGCACTGACATGCTATGGTGTATGATCATCCCAAAAAAGTTTCAAATGATTCAGAGAAAGTGGTACTACACAATCCCCACAAGGATGAACATCTCTCACTTAGTGACAAGGGTACGTGTGAGCGATGGAAAACTCTGTGAGGATGTGCATCACCACTTTCTCAGAATGATTTGAAAATTTTTTACAACAATATACACCAAAATGAAGTGTCCATACAAGTTTTTAGATTTTTCTACTTACCTTAGGGTTTTCTCCATTTATTCTTGAGTAAATCAAAACATTATTACATTAATCGGTAAACTAGTTCTAAAAACTGCACAGATGCACACAACATCACTGGACACCTCCATAGTTATCCCAAAAAAGATTCAAATGATTCAGAGAAAGTGGTACTACATATTCCCCACAAGGATGAACATCTATCACTTAGTGACAAGGGTACGTGTGAGCGATGGATGACTTTGTGAGGATGTGCAACACCACTTTCTCAAAATGATTTGAATTTTTTTTACAATATTATAGATCCAAATGAAGTGTCCATGCAAGTTTTCAGATTTTTCTACTTACCTTAGGGTTTTTTCCATTTATTTTTGAGTAAATCAAAACATAATTATATTAATAGGTAAATTAGATCTAAAAATTACACAGATGCACACAAAATCATGGGACACCACCATAATCATCCCAAAAAAGTTTCAAATAATTCAGAGAAAGTGGTACTACACACAAGGATGAACATCTCTCACTTAGTTACAAGAGTTGTGTGAGCGATGGATGACTCTTTGAGGGTGTGCATCACCATTTTCTTAGAATGATTTGAAATTTTTTACAATGTTACACACCAAAATGAAGTGTCCATGCAAGTTTTCATATTTTTCTACTTACCTTAGGGTTTTTTCCATTTATTCTTGAGTAAATCAAAACATAATTACATTAACAGGTAAACTAGTTCTAAAAATTGCATAGATGCACACAACATCATGGGACACCTCCATATTATCCCAAAAAAGTTTCAAATGATTCAAAGAAAGTGGTAATACACATTACCCACAAGGATGAACATCTCTCACTTACTGACAAGGGTACATGTGAGCTATGGATGTTCAACTCTACATGCAGTTTGCCCCCCTGTTGCTGGTAACATGAAATACCTAATGGGCTCTCTGAAACCTCATTGACGCCTGGGTCCAATGATACTGGGGCCCACGATTTAGTGAAAGATCACTAAATTGCGTCTCCCTTTACATGCATGAGTGAAGTGGTGGCGACGGCTTCCACCCGCACGTCTCACCCCGTCAACTCCCAATCAGTCACATCAACTCCCGCTCCCCAACTCACTCTCATCACATCGTCTTCTTCCATCGCCACATCACTCTCTCGCATTGTCTTCCTCCATCGCGACCATGGTCAGCGCAACCTGCTCCCGCATCTACGACCATGATTCTCCAGCCTCCCCTCCTGCTCCCGCCGCCGCCATTGATGCGTCGCCTCTACTGGAGCACAACTCTGCTAAGCAGAAACACGATAGCACTGGAAGGTTTGTCGCTGTCGCCGGTAGGACCAGGAAGGTGCTCCCGAGGAGGAGGATGATAAGGACATCACTGGATTAGATATGACCATACCAACCACTTCTATACCAAAGGTGAAACCATTCTATATGAGGTTTATCATTGTTACATTTGATGAATGGGTGTTGCACTATGAAGTGTGTATGTTTTCATTCTCAGAATTGCTTACATGGATCAAGGAATGGTTAGATTGCATATGGAAAGGATGGATGGTCAATGAAGTTGATTGGGGACCAGATCCAAGTGTTCCTAATGTCCTCCATCAGGCCACCACGTCATTTTGGATCCAAGGAAAGAAAGAGTCCAAGTCCAACACGTTTTGGAAGTCCAATTCGGACTGCAGAAGAGTCCAAACTTGCGATGGTTGCCACGACTTCATACGGACTCCGATTCGGACGTTCTAGCACTTTTTGGAAAGCTTATCAAGTCTACTTTCCAACGGATCCGGACTCATACATATATCTTACCAGATACGACCGCAATTGACGATTTAATGTCGAGACCTTATCTGCCAACGGTGCTGCGTCACCATATTTTGGGCCTATGGCCCGTGTATGAACTTGAGTCCATTAGGGACTCATCCTAGGGTTGTTGGACAACCCCAGGACCCTTGTGGTCGTCCTCCCTCCTCCTTATATTCCCCTAGAGCCGCCACAAACAGATTGAGTTTTGTTTAGATGAAAGTTTAGCTGCTACTACTTCCTTGTAGACGCGTGTGTCGACTAGACCATCCGTTCTACTTGATTCGGAACCCCACCTTCATGAGTATCAGATTTGAACCTTCATATCTTATTTGCAATTGAGTGCTTGTTCTACTTGTTCTTGCTTGTTCTTCGATTGCTTGCAGGAATAACCTTAGTGGTTTGGTTGGTTGTGATCCGCAAGATCGTGAGCAACCGCTGGAATTGGTGTATCGATCGCTAAGGCGCAGCGTCCTTGGATAGTTGTAGTTGGATCGTGAACGTCGTTCCAGTCAAATCGAAGTTATCTATCTCCACCGAAAGATCGGGACAACCCATACCGTCATCAAGTAGTATTCAGAGCAAGGTTTCATCGGTGAGAGAATTCAGTTTGTTATTAATTTCCTATAGTCCAGAAGAGCCAATAAAAATAGTAGATTTGTTTTCCCATAATCCTATAAACTCTTTGTGCCTTTTTACTAGTATTACTTAGTACGAGCTTGTTGAGTTTGGTTTACATCGGTTGAGTCGTGTTTCTGATTTTAGGGTTAGGCTTTTAGAGTTTCGAGTTCTTGTCACGTTTCGGTCACTATCATATCTCCACTGCCATATATATATCTGCTGCCATCACCACCACCATACACATCTCACTACATAATTTATATCTCCATTGCAATCATTGCTATCATATACACCTTTCCTGCACTATATCCATCTCCAATTTTTTTTCTACACCGTGAAAATCTGATTTGGACACACAAATACAAATATGCCTTGCTAGTTCTTTTCTTGTTGTTCCCTAAAAAGAAATAGAAACACTTTGTAAATTGCTTTACTGAAATCTGATTTGTTAAGATTCAGATTCTTGCTAGTTGTGCAAAGTAAAAGAAAAGAAGAAGAAAAACTAGAAAGGAAAGAAAAGAAAAAAAAGAAAGAGGAAGAAAGAGAAAGAGAAAAAAAAAACAAGAGAGGAGGAAAAGAAGGAGAGTGTGCTGTTCTTGTGCCTTTTTCCTGCTATACCGTGACTTCATTTGTGTCTAGGCTCGCGTCTCTAGCACGGTCTAGCCTAGGACCAGCACGGTACCTCCGTTGAACAATTTCTCAACTTGCTTTTGTGACTAATGTGGTGCTAGTACTTCCTTGCATATTATTTTTAGCCCTCCTATAGCTCCACATATCCGGATACAGCTTGACAGGTGTTGTTGCTACGGTGTCGATACACTACATCCAAGGTTTCCGACTTGCTGGTTGTTGCAACCCCCCTGTTTTGCTGGGTAAGAACTTGTAAGAATTTGTTTGATCGAGTTTAGAGTGAGAGAATTACAACAACCACATCCTACTAGTTAATAGTAACATATATACTACTGTGTATGTTTCTTGTTTTGTTCTAATTATGACAGGAATCTACATGGAAATTGGAGATGATCAGATTGTCTATTCCAATCACTTTGCTAGGGGTGTGACAAGTGATAACCATGCTACTTATGAGGTATGTGATGTTTGGTTTGATAAAATAAAATCTGCAGTACCTTATTTTGAAGGAAACTATGATCCTCATGCATATATTGAATGAGAGCTACATGTAGATAAGGAATTTAAAAAATATGATCTGTCTGAAAAACAAAAGGTTAGCATTGCTTCAAGTGTTCTTATCAACTATGCTTTAACTGAGTGGAAACACCTTTGTAGATTTGATAAAGCTCCTCAATCATGGAAAGATATAAAAAGACATTTTAGAGATGTTTTTGTTCCTAGCTATTATTTTGAATTTTTGTATGGAAAATCGCAATCTATAAAACAAGAAAATAAAACTGTAGCAGAATACTTGGAAAGACTAAAATTATGTTTGCTACGTTGTGGCTTTGAAGAAAATGATGAGTTTCTAGAACATAGATTTTTGCAAGGTCTTAACATGCAAATTCAGAATATTCTTGTTGATAAACATTATAATACTTTTGATGAGTTGTTTGGTCTTGCTTGTGATTCTGAAATAACTCTAAAAAGGATCTCACAAATACTATAGCAGCGTGTATCTCTCCTATTACTAATAATTTGCAGCAAGTAGATGACAATATACAAATGGACATTGATCAATTTGAGATAGGAGGTGAAACATTTGAAAAAAAGCATGAATCTGGCTGCACATACACCATTTGAGAAGAGCAGCAAAGGTAAGTCAGGCAGTTGTAACATAAATCAAGGTGAGCATACTTTTGTAGAATTACATTTGTCCACTAATCATAATATTATAGATCAATCAATTGTGGAACCTATCGCTGATTTTCCTTTGTCACACTTTGATATGCTTGATATTCCTTGTGACAAAGAAGAGTTGTGTGGTAATGAATTACTTATATCTATACCACAACTACTGAATAAAGTTAAAAATTCTAAATCAGTGAGTGCTGAATTCTAACATATTGTTCATATTGTAAATGAAAAAGAAGAAGCTCAATTGTTGTCATCTTTACATACAATAGGGTACATTGAGTTTGATGACCTTTGTGAGCTTAGCTATTTGCAGAATAAACTGATTGGTAGATTTGAATTGCCATGTTCTTCTAATGCTAGTTTCCATGCTATTGGAAAATATAATTGTAAAGAGGAGTATATGGTACATCGAATTTACATTTGCTCAGTTCTGCAATCTTCTTTTATTGTGAAAAGATGTGATCAATTAGAGGTATGCAATAATTATAAACATGCCATGTCGAGCTTCTCTAATTTTATTATGAAGAAACAGGATAACAAACAAGAAAGGGAGCCCGGTTTGCTTTTACCTACACCACATTCTCCAACAGTAGTCAAACCGAGGACGATTTGCTGTCAAGAAAGGGAGAATGATGAGGACATCACCGGATTAGATATGACCATACCAATCACTTCTATACCAAAGGTGAAACAATTCTATATGAGGTTTATCATTATTACATTTGATGAATGGGTGCTGCACTATGAAGTGTGTATGTTTTCATTCTCAGAATTGCTTACATGGATCAAGGAATGGTTAGATTGCATATGAAAAGCATGGATGGTCAATGAAGTTGATTGGGGACCAGATCCAAGTGTTCCTAACGTCCTCCATCAGGCCACCACGTCATTTTGGATCCAAGGAAAGAAAGAGTCCAAGTCCAACACGTTTTGGAAGTCCAATTCGGACTGCAGAAGAGTCCAAACTTGCGATGATTGTCACGACTTCATACGGACTCCGATTAGGACGTTCTAGCACTTTTTGGAAAGCTTATCAAGTCTACTTTTCGACGGATCCGGACTCATACATATATCTTACCAGATGCGACCGCAGTTGACGATTTAATGCCGAGACCTTGTCTGCCAACGGTGCTGCGTCACCATATTTTGGGCCTATAGCCCCTGTATGAACTTGAGTCCATTAGGGACTCATCCTAGGGTTGTTGGACGACCCCAGGACCCTTGTGGTCGTCCTCCCTCCTCGTTATATTCCCCTAGAGCCTCCACAAACAGATTGGGTTTTGTTTAGATGAAAGTTTAGCTGCTACTACTTCTTTGTAGACGCGTGTGTCGACTAGACCATCCGTTTTACTTGATTCGGAACTCCACCTTCATGAGTATCAGATTTGAACGTTCATATCTTATTTGCAATTGAGTGCTTGTTCTACTTGTTCTTGCTTGTTCTTCGATTGCTTGCAGGAATAACCCTAGTGGTTTGGTTGGTTGTGATCCGCAAGATCGTGAGCAACCGTTGGAATTGGTGTATCGATCGCTAAGGCGCAGCATCCTTGGATAGTTGTAGTCCGACCGTGAACGTCGTTCCAGTCAAATCAAAGTTATCTATTTCCACCGAAAGATCGGGACAACCCATACCCTCATCAGAGGAGGAGGAGGAGGATGACGACGACACACATTTAGGCGGCTGGGCATCTCGATGTGGTTCCCGATGACGATGGGCCGTACCAGTACTACCCCCTCCGCTACTTCCCCTAGTGCTTAGGGTTCGAAACATGGGGTTTTCTGTGTGTTATTGTTTGATGCATATTGCCAATGTGCCATACCAGTACCACCCCCCTATGAGCTAGTTGGGGTTTTCCCCTGCACCCTGCTTATATATTAGATTTGGGAGATACTAGATTGTATGATACTTGGGGTTTTCTATGTGCTACATGGATTTGGGAGATAGATTGGGTTTTCCCTTGCACCCTGCTTATGGATTGCATATTAAATTAGTTCAATACTGAGTATACATTGTATGAAATTGATTCTAAGTCTGATTGCAATTGATTGGGAGTTACTTAGCACAGGCAATCATTAATGTTAAATTAGTTCAATACTGACTATATATTGTATGAAATTGATTCTAAGTCTGATTTCAATTGATTAGGAGTTATTTAACACATGCAATTAAACTCATTGGTTCATGATTTATAGGTTCGTGATTACATATGCAATTAAAATCAAATATGAACACTTCTTCATAATAGTCTAATAGCACTCAAACCATGCATTGCTGAAGTGTACATGACAATGCTTCCTATATCAATAAGTAGCATTGAGAATAGTGAGTTTACTGGAATGCACTGCTGTGTAACTGGAATCTACGCATAATCATATATGTTGACTAGTCACTCCTGTTTGCACACATTGAGAGGGTTGAGATTATGTTAGTGCATATCTAATAGTGGGAATAACTACTGCATGCACTGAAAAAAATAGCGCGCTATAGCGCCGAAATAGCGTCGCTATAGCATCCAGAAGCAGCTATAGCAATGCTCATTAGCTCGCTATAGCGCACTATAGCGTCAAATAGCGTCAAAATAGCGCCGAATAGCGTCAAAATAGCGTTTTTGCCAAACTCCCGCTAAATTTTTTAGCCCGCGATTTTTTTCATTGACTACATGTGATCCCAATCCATTTATAGTATGAAATGGATTTTGACCGTGTTTTAACTTGCTTGAGATAAATTTAACACTTCCAATCATCCATGTTAAATTATTTCATTACATACTACATTATAGTATGAAATGGAATCCAAGTCTATTTGCAATAAAATCTAATACTGACTTTGATTTTGTTAATGAAGGCTCCTGAGCACCCCCATGTGTTCGTAATTAGTAAGAAGATTACAATGCATTGCACACTTTCTCATGATAGCTAGGAGGAGACGGGAGAATGGCCATTCGCAATGAACAGGGAGGTGATATATGGCTCCCCGAACATAAGTTTCCTAAATTTTAATTATATATATGCTAACTTGCCCATTTGTGAATTGATAGATCAGAAAAAAGGCCGAGAATGTTCATGTCCTTCTCAAGCATAAGTATTTTTATAGATTCAATAGATTCAACTAAGCCTAATCAGGAAAAAGGCCAAAGAAGTATTTTGGTGTCTAATTGTAGAAATTAGGATGGGCTAAGCCTGATTATTTTGGTATGTAATTGGCGAACTTATGTAATCAGTGTTCTAAAGTTCTATTGGCACTATTGTCATACCTTAATTATGCAATGTATATATTTATCTTTTATCTTTTTATCTCTGTTTAGTGAAGTTGCATTGACACTACTATGGTACTTAACTTCTGTCTTTATTTATCTCTGTTTGAAATGCACATTTGTTATCCAAACAATGTGATTCCTTTTCATAGGATCATTTAAGAAAGAGGACTAGTGACGTAGCTAGGAATTTAACTTTATTAAAATTAGTAATAACCATTGCACTATATACAAGTATGTTCATTAGAAAATAAAACAAAAAACCATAAAAGAAAATATACAAAAAAAGTTTGCTCCCATAGGGTTGAAACTCGGGAGCTGGGGATGAAACTGTGCTAGCCAAACCATTGCGCCATTGAAGTGTTGTCGTGAGGACTCAGGCACGACTTTATTTAACTGAAACCGATGGTACTAGTTACATAAATAGAGCCCGCATCCGTTACCCTCCCCTTCCCTCCAAAATCGCCGCTGCAGCGTCTTCCTGGGGTTTTCCACAAACCACCGCCGCCGCCCCTAAGGGAGAATGGCACCTAGGAAGTGCAATACAGAGCAGTTGGAGCATGCAAAAAACTAGCAGCGAGGTGAAAAAAGCAGGTTCAATGGCCCAACATTGCCGGCCACCCCGCCCTTAGCTGTGGCGGAGACGAGTCGTCACTAGGGAGCAGTTTAGGACCAAAGTCCTACCTCGGCAGTGCAACGTACCCCCCGGGGTGCCGTCCAGGTGGGGACCAACCTCGTAGAGGCCTCGGAATGGAGGGGTCTTCCAATTATCGAGATCGGATACCCCGGATCCTCGACCTCCGATGACTCCAGATCAGACACAGAGGATGAAGACCACGACCCCATGGTGAGATTCCCTAGTTAGAGTTGCTGTTGAAATCATTTATGTAAGATTTGTTGTGGAAATCATCTATGTAGGAGTTGTTAAAATCATCTATGTAGGAGTTGTTGTTAGGATATTCTTGTTAGGATAGCTTTGTGATGATCAATTTATATTAGATAATCAATTTGGTTTGTGCAATCTTCTTGATTAAAATGGTATATGCTTTGTTTCTGTGTGCATCTTATCTGTTGGGTTTGTCTACAACTGATACACTTGTTGACTTCTCTGTGCAGACTTGCATAGCATGTCTGGTGGAGGAGTTGAAGGAGAAGGATAAGACAATTGAGCGGCTAAATCGTCGAGTGAAGGAACTGCAAAAGAAGAAGTAGGCCAGGCAAGTATGGTGGAAGCACCTCGACGCCTAACTATACATATATGATGCAGGCTACTATGAAGCACCTGGATGGCTTTTGCTTGGTTTTTTGGATGTATTTGGAGGTGTTTTGTATGAACCTCGTAGTCCTAGCTTAAAATGTGGTGTTGTTATTGAAAGGTCCTAAATGGCTAGAGGGGGTGAACCTAATTTAAAAACTTCAAGATCACTAGAGCAATTGTTAGTAATAAAAATGGCGATAAATGCAGTTTGCTCTAGATCTAATTGTTATGCAAGCCACCTATTGCAATTCTAGTAATGATAGTCTCTATGGCACTCAGTTAGCTAGGTCTGTAATAACCACTAGTGAGCAAAAGGAAACTCTAATTAAAACTACACAAGCAACTTCTACTCTACTAGATAAAAATACTACTAAGCAAGATGAGAACAAATAAATGCAAGGAAGAGAGGTGATTTTATACCGTCGTTGGAGAGTAGAGATCCAATCACCAAATAATTAATTTCAACAATATATATGTATATCAACCAAGTAAATTCATTAGGAGACAAGAGATGACACAATTGATTTTGCTCCCAAGGTTCACTTGCTTCCTGGCAAGCTAATTCCCGTTGTGTCCCTCTAAACCATGTGGTTCGGTGGTTAATCGGTATGACACACCGAGCCACACAAGGGCACCACAAGAACCTACCAATGGTAAGAGGCTGAATAACACGAGCAATCCACTAGAATTGGTATTAGGCACTCCACCCGCGAACCACAATAACCCCTCACAAATATCACCTTGATTGGGGGCGGACACAATCACCAAATCCCTTCACCAGTCAATCCAACACCAATCGTCTAGGTGACGGCAATCACCAATAGTAGCAAGAATACCACAATTGCAATCATCACCTAGTGCCACGAAATTGAATCACAAATGCATGCACTAGGGTTTCCCAAATCCTCTCACGAAGTATTACAAACCATGGAGATGGAGAGGAGAGGGAAGGGATTCTATTGGAGCTCTCAAATATATCTCACGAGCATGATCTCTCACTTGATTTTTGGCTCAAATCAAAGGAGTGAGAGAGGGGAGGAGTTGAGAGCTTTTCTTGCTGTTCGTTGTTCTTGTGTTAGAATAATGATCAGAGGGAGAGAGGTGCGTGAGAAGGATGGGGAGGCACTGGCTTTAACACCACATCCGACCAGCCATCCAACCGGTAGCAGTAGCAAGTGCTAGCAGGCTGACGCGCGGGCCCAAGAACTGCCTATCGATGGGATATCCTATAGGGTACCCAGACCTGACTACCAGAGTTTTGGGCCTTGGTCACACGGCCCATGAAGAACGGCAAGCATAGAAGCTCGGATACTACTCGGATACAACAGCCAGACAGAAGTGTAGCTTAGGACTCCAAGTTTGTACGTGAGTAGGAATAGAACTGAACCCTCAATCCGTCCCTAGACTATAAAGGGCTGATGAGAGTACCACCCAAAAAGACATGAGATATAGCATAACACCCAACACGCAGCGCGACAGACGACACCTTGTATTGTGAGACCAAAGCAATAATAAGCAACCCAACTGGACGTAAGGTTATTACTCGACTATGTCGAGGGCCTGAACCAGTATAAATTGTGTGTCCCTATGTGTCCAACCACTAAGGTTTCACTATTCGCCGAGGCACGAACAACTGTCTCGGGTAACCCCGTGGCAGGCTATCGGTGGTAAAACATCGACAGCTAGCGGCCAGGTAGGGGCTTTCGGTGAATTTTTCCTCGAAAGCTTGGTGGACCACGACCTCAATATGACAAGTCCGACAAAATTGACATTTTTCTTCAGATCCTAGATCTACGAGGTTGACGATAACGGCAAACTTCGAAGCCTACTCCGAGAAGAAGAAGGACTCGATGAAAAGATCAAACAAAATCTTCAAGAACTAAACCAAAAGATCACAAACCTCACAATTTCGAACTCGATCAAGACAAGGAGAGAAGATGGCTATGAAACCGACTCGGAGAAGGAGACGCCACCACATGTTGATTCTGAGCCGGACACAGAATCGAGCCACACTCGGAAACAGAACAACTCGGCAAGAAGCAAGTACTCGGACATATACAGACTACACAATTCAGCATCGGTGCATGAACATTTTCTTCGGAAGGCGATGACAAGAAGCATAATCTTAAAAGGCGCACAAGAAGGTATGATGATGTCAACAACACTAGAAGGATGTGTTGTGCATTGGCCAAACTATTTCCCAAGGCAACAAACCTATGGCAAAGAACTCCCATACCAGGAAGAAAAAGAACTCGAAATCGATCAGAAACTGCAGAACAATCCAAAATCAAGAAGGAAAGACCAGCGAATGAGAAGAATTCGGGGAGGATGCGTCGTACACATGGCACAGCTAGAACCCTTTTTGGAACCACCTTAGATACCTGACTTAAAGTCATCAGACAAATCGGAAGGCAACATCTCAGCCGATGAAGAAGGCGACAACAACGAAAACCACGAACACAAAGTCGCTAGACTAAAAAAGAACAAAGCCAGAGCAGGAAGAAGAAACCGAGCTATTCAAAGGAAGCAGATTTGGAATAAATACAAGCAGAGTTAATAGAATACAACAGGAAGAAAGCGGAGAGAGAATCTTCAAAAAACACGAAAAGAGAAAGAATCAAAGAGCTAACAAAGGAGCTAAACGTCCTCACCAAGGAAGAGAGAATAACAGATGAACAGAACAAAGAAGGCGGGGACCCCAATAAACAACCTGAGGCGATATACAGCAAGAACATCAAGGAGAACAACCCCCTAAAAAGTCAATCTTCCACAGATTAGGGAGAACAGAAGTTGTTCAACCATCTGAGAAACAAGAATGACACCTCAGACTACAAGAGCAAAACGGCCTAGATTGGAGCCAACGTTACCCAGAAGACTATGGAGAATCTGAACTCAAAGGCGATAGGGACTACAATAGAAGAGATTGGACACTCGACTTCAATTGAGCAGAACAATACGATCGGTTCCCATGTTTTGCAGGGAGGTTACAAAGACTAAAACTACCACACAAGTTCAAACCAGCAAACAACTACAAATACAATGGCAAGGAGGAACTCAGACAGTGGATAAGAGTCTACTCCCAATCCATTGAACTCGCGGGAGGAGACAATGACATCAAGGCATTATACTTTCCAATGGAACTTGAAGCTACGCCTCTACAATGGTTAGATAAACTGAAGCCTCGGTCAATCAAATACTGGGAAGACCTACAAGAAGCTTTCTGCAATAACTTTGTAGGAATAATAACACACTCCATGATAGCAGCAGAGTTAAAGAACGTAAAACAAAGAAGGGGAGAGACCCTAATAGACTACTATCGAAGATTTGGAGAGCTCAGAGCCCAAATCCATGACATCATGGACAGGGAAGTTATAGAAACCTTTGCTGACGAGATCCTAGCTAATTGACTATTCAAAGACTACTTCAATGAGAACCAAGGTCTAACGAAGATTTCAAAAAGGCTGTTGAGAAAATGATATCATCAGAAGAAAGAACTCAACACAGATTCACCCGAGATAATCATGAAAGCAGAAGACCGGATTTCAGACCTCAAGACAAAAGGCCAAGACAAGACAATATGATAGCAGTGACAGATAGCAAAAGAAGATACAGCGACATTAGAAATGAAAGAGGGGGATACAATAACAACTACTACAACAATAACAATAACCGAGACACAAATCAAAACAGCGGGTACTCGAACAACAATTGTGAAGGAATCAACTACACAAGAAGGTCAGCAGAAAGAATAGAAAACTTGCCATGCCATATACACCCCTATGTGAAGCACAAGCTAGTCGAATGTGACATGTTCCAACAAAGATTCACAAAGAAAGAAGACATACGTAATAATGACTTGGGAAAAAGGAAAGAAGAACCCGAAAAAGAGACAAAGAAAGCAAAATGGAATTACCAAGAACCTCAAAGACAACTAGCAGTGATTTTCTCGGGAGCACCATATGCAAGGAGTACAAGACAAGAGAAATTAGCCCACAGAACCATCATGGCGGCCGAACCAGTCACCCTGAGATACCTAGATTGGTCAGAATATCCAATACAATTCTCAAGGGAAGACCAATGGACAAGTGAAGCAAACGCTGGCTATTATCCCTTAGTAATGGGACCAACAATAGAAGGAGTAGCAGTATCCAAAGTACTCATCGATGGAGGCACAGGTCTCAACATAATTTTTACAGACACCTTGAGGAAAATGAACTTAGACTATGAAGGCATGATCACACCCACAAGTATCCTCTTTTATGGGATAGTACCCGGAAGAGCTTCCATGCTGTTAGGGCAGATAATCTTACGAGTAACCTTTGGAACACTAGACAAATACCGAACAGAGTTCATTAAGTTTGAGGTAGCCAACTTCAAATCATGCTATCATGCAATCCTTGGAAGACCAGCGCTGACAAAATACATGGTAGTACCCCACTACCCATACCTATTGCTCAAAATGCCGACAACAAAAGGAGTTTTATCACTAAAAGGGGACCAAAGAAAGCCTACGACTGTGATGTGCAAGCTATACAAGACCATAAGGAGAAAGAAGACATTGCAAGAAGGTCAAAAAAAATGAACCCGGATGAAATCCAAATACAAGCAAAGAAGCCGAACAACTTCACGCCGCCAAAACAAAAGCGAAAATAAACTACCGGAGATAAGGAAGAAGCAACAAGAATTACAAGGAAAAACAACGCCTATGTCCTTATAAAAGATAAATTGTACAAGAGAACAACATCCTATGGAGTACTACTCAAATGTGTCTCAACACAAGAAGGGAAGGAAATACTACAAGAAATCCACTCAGGATGTTGTGGAAATCATGCAACTTCTAGAACACTAATCGGCAAAGCATTCAGAAGCAGGTTTTATTGGCCAACACCACTCAAAGATGCAGAAGAACTAGTCAAAACATGCAAAAGTTGTCAAATGTTTGCAATACAGTCACATTTCCATGCACACAATTTGATTTGCATACCACAAGCTTGGCCTTTCTCATGTTGGGGGATAGATCAAGTCGAACCACTCAAAAAGGCAAAAGGAGGATTTGAATATATATTTGTGGTAATAGACAAGTTTACCAAGTGGATCGAATACAAACCTCTAGTCAAGTACAGTGCAGAGAAAGCAGTAGAATTCATACAAGATATTATGCACAGATTTGGAATGCCCAACAGGATAATTATAGACTTAGGATCACCATTCACAGTAAAGGAATTCCAATACTGGGCAAAAGATTGTGGAATAGAAATAGACTACGCATCCGTTGCCCACCCTCAAGCAAATGGACAAGTAGAAAGAGCCAATGGACTATTACTACAAGGTTTAAAACCAAGACTATACAAAGACTTGAAAGATTATGAAGGAAAGTGGATAGAAGAATTACCAAAAGTGGTATGGGGTTTAAGAACCCAGATCAGCAGAGCAACAGGATATTCACTCTTCTTCCTAGTATACAGATTAGAGGCCGTACTACCAGCCAACTTAATGTGGCAATCCCCAAGAATCAAACAATATGATGAAGGAGAAGCCAAAAAAACAAGACGGTTAGAAATCGACGCAATTGAAGAAATAAGAGACAACTCAGTAATACAAAATGCAAGATACTTGCAAGGCCTACGAAGACATTATGATAGAAATACACAATCTAGAACATTAAAACCTAGAGACTACATCTAATTCAAAAGAAAGAAGGAATACATAAACTACTCAGCCCTTGGGAGGGTCCTTTCATCGTCAAGACAACCATACAACCCGGAACATACAAACTAATGATAGAAGATAGAGTACAAATAAGCAACACCTGGCACATCAGCCAACTCAAGAAATTCTACAACTGATGATACATACAAGATACAAAACTCCAGAGCAAACGGATTACAAACCAACTGCTTTGCACCATGAGCAGCATAGTCTAGTACGATCTACAAGTCGACTGCTTTGCACCATGAGCGGCACAGTCTGGTACAATCTACATGTTGACTGCTTTGCACCATGAGTGGCACAGGCTAACATATATTCTACAAGCCGACTCCTTTGCACCATGAGCGGCATAGTCTGGCACAACGACTAGAAACCTACTGCTTTTTGCACCATGAGCAGCACAATCTAGTACGATCTACAAGTTGATTGCTTTGCACCATGAGCGGCATAGTCTAACATATATACTACAAGCCAATTTCTTTGCACCATGAGCAGCACAGTCTAGCATGATGACTACTATATGACCTACAAATTGACCACACTGCTATGAAACAACCCGGCACCATCACTACTCGACAACAACACTTCAAGCAAAACTTACAAGACAAAGAATTACAAGGCCAAATTAAGAAGCACAAGCCTGGCATACAACATCTAAAGCCAAAGGCCTTTTTTTCTATGGCACAAACATAAGGCCTACAAGTTGGCAGATCAGAAAGCATTCACAAGATCGACAGACAAGCAAATCGGGAAGCAAACTCCAAACAACACTGCTACTATAATTGAGACAAGCATGCATTTTCTCAATTGGCAAAAGGATCAATTAAGAAGATATAGAAAAGCCAGGACGAAGTCTGACGATATATTAAACAAGAGAGAATATAAAGTATATATTACAAGACCAGAATACAATAGACAAATGTTTTTCACTCAAGGGGAAGGAGGCAACACTTCCATCTGATCAAGTATCTGGCTGGAAAGATACTTGACTTCAAGTCTCGCCTATTCCCATTGCTCCAAGAGCTCGGCCTCCATACGATCTTCAAGAATCCGATACATAGGCACCTCGGGAGAAAGAGCACGAGCAAAGGATACAACATTGTTGATACAATGTTCAAAACCACTCTTTACAAACTCACAAAAATGAATGGTAAGACTGGAATTAAGCTTTTTAGACCATTGCTATCATCTCCAGGACGACAAACGACAATGATAATAGGCTTCGTAGCAGAGTATAAAGATTTAAACTGCTCATGGATGGTGAAAAGTCGGGCTTGTAAAGCTTGCTCCGATTTCAATGCCTGAAAGAAACAAAGAACATAGAGAATAAGCAAATAGAGACACATACCACAAAGCCAAAAGATCAAGACAGCTATCAAACTTACAGATTCGGCTTTCTCCTCAGAAGACTTAAGATGAAGAGATAAAGCATCTTTTTCTTTACTCCAGACTTGCCAATCACGATCAGCAGCTAGAAACAAGCCAAGGTCAAAAGAGGAACCAGAAAGATCAAATAAGAACAACAAAGGGATAAAAAGAATTACCAGCCAGCTTAGCTTTTAAATCAGCAATGGTAGCTGACGAGGAAGCCTCAGCAATCTAACGAAGCTCCTTTTCCTGCACCAAATCGGCACGAGCTTGAGACAACTCGAGCTTAACTTGGTCAAACTCAGCCTTCAAAAGCTCAACTGACTGATCCTCCAAAGGCGAAGCAGTCAAACCCTGATAGAATTCCTACAAATGAACAATAGTAAGAAGAGAACACAATGAAAGAAAAGGAAAGAGAAAAGAACAAAATAAACAACCTTCAACTCAGCACCAAAAGATGTGGACAACTCTTCCCAAGAAGAAACAAGCTTCTTGGTTCGTTCAACCCGACTGAGTTGAGTCTCATCACCTAACCTTTGAAGAAGCAAAGGGACATGAGAGGAAGAAGCTAGAACATTATCTAGAACCTTTACTTCAGGAATCTCAAGAAGGTGCGCACCGACAGGAGGAGAGGAACCAACAAACTCGGAAGTAGCAGCGACATCTGCAACTACACAAGAAGAAGGACCTGCATAAAGACAAACAGATAAAGCTAAAGAAACCATAGACAAACAAAGATCACCACCAAAAGCAAAAAGAACCCCACCTCCATGAGAAGACGAAGGAACATCCAAGGAGGACCTAGAAAGAAGACAACTCAAAACAGTTAGAAAATTAATGAAAAGCATGAGAAAACAACTCAAAGTAGAAAATAACTCACTTAGCAGTTTTGCTATAAGAGGCGGCAATCTGAGAGAAAGAAAGGTCAGGAATATTAAAGGAAAAGTCGTCATGAGTTATCCCAGGAGAAGAAATCGGGATAGCCAAAGGAAGCAGTGTAGCTTCCGTCGACGAAATATATGTCGTAGTCTACCTAGGAGGTACCCTATGGTATTAGATTGTAGGCGGAGGTGTGGCGATGGCGATCAAGCATAACACAGAGAGCGTAGACACGGCGATTTATACAGGTTCAGGCCGGCAAATCACCGTAATACCCTACGTCTTATTAGGTTACACGAGGTGTAGATGAGATCTGAGAGAGGGTTTCGGAGGGGGTCCCTGCTCGCCTTATATAGCCGGGGAGCAGGGTTACAGTTTCCATATCCTAACAGATTACAATCGGTCCCTTAAGGCAAGGAATCCGAGTTTATCTACTAGGATCTTCCTTGGCAAGCAAGACTTCTTCGGAGTCCTTGGCGAGCATGATGGGATGGTCGCGTGCCGCAAGGCCTCGTGAGCTAGGCCGTCTTCTGGTCGGTAGGCCCATAAGGTCCCTGGGGATATGCCGAGGTAATATATCCCCAACAAGTCCCCGAGCACGTTGTATTCTTCTAGCAAGCCCGCAGCATCATCCTTGGAGGTGTTCAGCTGGTCGCCATCATGCAAAGTGGTCGTCGTGGAGTCCCGACCAGGCTGCCTGGTCGAGGCGCTGCTCGGAGAAGCCTCTCAACCAGGTCGGGCTGGTCGAGAGTGTTGTAGCTTGATGTGCGAGCAGGTCGCCTCATCGGATGTTGCGGCAGCTCATTGGAAGGATGTGATGTGCTGAAGAAGAAAAACTTTTGAAAAGTCCTTCCCTGGTGAAGTGTACCCACTTAGGCTCTGCAAAAACAACATAAAAACAGCAGAGCTTTGTCGAGAATAAAATCAGTACATTCACCGCTAGGTGAAGTGTACCCACTTAGTCCCCGAGCTTGGTAGCTGGTGAAGGATGCACGTGGTGTCAAGCTTTATAAAAAGATGCATAAGGTATTGGACTAAAGAATGAAGCATAAGTTTAGTTAGAAACGACTGCGAATACCCGTAGTCCCCGAGCCTGATGTAAGAAACTGAAAGCTTCTTGTATCAGGATCATATATTGGAAATTGAAAAACTGAAATATGAGTTTAGGAAGAAACGACTACGAATACCCATAGTCCCCAAGCCTGATGTAAGGAGCCAGGAAGTTCTTGCATCAGGGTCATATTGTTTGCTCGGTGTGATGTTGGACGAAGTCCCCGAGCCTGGTCGGGAATGCGACCAGGCAGCCGAATCATGGTTACTGTCGACGGAGTCCCCGAGTATCCTTGTTGGTGGCCAATTTTGTCGTGCTTGCCGACCAAACTATTGTAGCCATGTCACTATTGCTGCAGAAAAGAAATCATAACAAGGTTGCACGTCCAGTCCCCGAGACTGTAGTGTTAGTGGCATTTCAGAAATCATTAGCCATAAATTGGGGAAATTAAATATGAAATGAGAGCTAAGTTTAAGTAAGTGGGCCGTATTTATCCACATAGTTATCGACCCGTGTTTAAGGTGCAAGAAGTAGGCGGAGTGGCGATCCCGTATTTGATCGTTGCGGCCCTGGAAGGCGAAGCACCACGCCGCTTGGTATAAAGGGCTATTCCGATGGTTGGCGGAATGGGAAGGGTCACGTTTCCTTGCCTTACTGAGTACACCTAGGATATGAAGAGCCGGCGATTCTGTACTATATATTTTGGTGAACTGAGGGGATTCCCGTCCGCCTTGTTCAACAATCTCCATGCCTGCTGGCCGCAAAGGATAAGCGCAGAGCAAGAGGGTTTCATCGGTGTTAGGGTTTTGTCAGTGAAGATGGAAGATGACGGTGCGCGCCTCACGATGGGTTTCGCCGCCTTGTTGGTTCTGCCGAAGGACTTTCTCTTCCGGATCCTTTATCATGTTATTGATGATGGCGACAATGTATGTGAGTATGTGAAGGCTCGTCAGGTCTGTCACATCTTCCGGAAGGTTTGTGATGATGCTTCAACAATTCGGCTCTTGTCTCTTCGGCGGATTCAAGATTATTGTCGACCATACCATGGTCTGCTGGAGACTGCCTTTGAGCAGGGCTTTCTCGACGCCGGGCACCGAGAGGCTGTATTTTTTCGTGGTCTGGAGAGGTTGATGTTGCAAGGGCGAGATTCTGTTGGGCAGAACGCTCATCGCCAGGGTGGTGGTAGCTGGAGATGATGTCGCGATGTATTTCAGGGCTATGATGCTATATTATTCAGATATGGCGAATTTGGAGGCGCTCGCTATCATTGATCAACTCGGCGGTGGTGTCCTGCCAAGTGGCTGGTGGGGTAACCCTGGCTTGAAACGTCTTCGCCTCCAGTCCCGTGATGATCTCCATGTTATCTGGCGACGGTAGGGGATCCGTGCCCTAGAGGACGTGCCTGAGTTAGTCGTCGTCGATCCTCATGTGTGCGTCTGGGGGAATGTCGTTGTTTTGGCGCGCCGGGTAACAATATGCCTGGGATCATTATGTATTGTAGCCGGCAATGCCAAATTCGACATGAGTTTGAGCTCTGGACTAGGAACATTAGTGAGGTTGTCTCTTATCGCATTGGTAGGATGAAGTTGTAATCGTTGAAATGACTGATCTGAAGTATGGTTTCTTCTGTTTGGGAGTTTCAACTTTATTGTCATGCTCTATTTTGCTGCGAGACAGCAGTAATTTGTATCTCGGATACAAGTATTCAGACATGTAACTGAAAACTACAAAGCTATAATATATACGGGGCGATGAGCTTTTGTTTCACTTGTATGTCCTGTCGTGCCTGCTAAGTCGTGAGCCGTAGCAATGAATCGTTCGGCCTTGGGTCTCAAATGGTCCATATCATAGGGCTAGCACCGCTTCACGCGTAGGATACATAAGGACTCCCAAGGAGACACGCTGCTGACAACCCATGACGCAGAGGGCGAGCAGCTCATGCACGCTTAGGGAGATGCTAGTGACAGGGCCTTTTTCCGAGAGGCTCGATCGTGGCATGACTAGGGCCTGTGGAGACCGTTCCTGTAGACGCTGGGCAAAAAGTCATGCTGCTTGTAGTGTCGTCGACCGTACCGTGGTCGTATACAGATTCTGGGCACATAGCCTCATGGCTCCCGACCCAAGTGACATCGCCCGGCTTCTGGGGAAATGCCACTTGGGAGGCCTGTCAATGAAGTCATAGCGCTTAGGTGAAAGCTCCTTGTGTGATTTTGGTAATTGAGTGACAAATTAGGTGAACTAATATGTGTTTAAGTTATATATACACAGGAGATTAGTTCACAGGTGATTGAGTGATGAAGGAGCTTAATGCACATGAGACATGACATGGAGTCATGTGACCAAGGTGGATAAGATCAAGATGAGGCTTGGTTTGATGGACCGGTTGCAAGTGTGAAGGGCAAGCGGGTGATTCTTGGCGCCGATGGACCAAAGCAACGGTGAAGAGCAAGTGAGGTCAAGGTCGATGAACCAATACGGTCACGTGATGATATGAAGTGGATCATATCATTTGGTGATAGGTTGGTGCATGTGTTGCATCAACATTGGAGATGGAGATGGAATGGAATACGCAAGGCAAAGGTATAACCTATAGGGCATTTCATTTCACTGGTCATTGGTGTGTAGATAGCCGTACTATCAAGAGTAGCAAACTTGTTTGCATATCGGTTATCTAGTGCCACTTGGAGCGATCTAACTTTGTGATACATTAGGATCGAGTGGCGTGGTGATAAGCAAGTGAAAATGCTTTGAAAAATGATTGTGAAAATGCTAACACACATGCACAAGGAGGTGAACACATTTGTGTTGGCACATAAGAAGCAAGGAAGAAGTTGGAGAAGTGTTTGAGCAGAGACAGGTAGTCCGGATGCTGGGTCCAGACGCTAGGGCATGTGTTGTCCGGACCATGGCGCATGTGTCCGGAGGCAAACCCTAGGTAGTTGCCGCTGAGGAGAGAAGTCCGAACACTGTTTGCAGTCTGGACGCAGAGCTCCGGACGCTGCGTCTGGAGTCCTGCGCTCTCTGTTGTTACTAGTGGAGATGATCCGGATGCAAGTGTTAGTCCGGACGGAGGAACCGGACATGCGTCCGGAGGTGCAGAGGAGCTAAGGGAGTTCTCGAGTGCGCTCGGGGTCTCGGGAAAATATTTCCAGACCCTATGAGCAGTGCGACCGGACGCTATGAACAGTAGCGACCGGAGGCACGTGGCGTGCTGTGGCGCGTGCGGGAAGAAGCCGATTCAAACGGCTAGGTGACCGGACGCAGGCGTGTTGGTCCGGACGGCGCTGAGTGCAGATTCGGAGGTTGCGTTCGGAATGGTTAACAGAGCCGTTGGCTCTGTACTTGTGAAGGGTCCGGACGCGGCCGTTGGTCCGGACCCCCTGTGAAAAGTGCGTCTGGAGGCTCTGCAGTGAGCATGAGAAGAGGAGAAAACGGCTAGTTTCGCGGGCTAGCCTATAAATAGCTCATGGCCGGCCCTTGGGGCTGTTGGAGCACCTTTGGTATGTGTTGCCCTTAGTGTGCTTGGTTTGGAGCCCTCTAACTCACTTGTGCAAGCTATAGTGTGATTCTAATTGCGAGTTAGTGATCTCTAGTGTGTTGCTTTGGGAGATAGCTTCGTGTGGCACTAGGTGATCGTGTTGCAAGCTCGTGGTGCTTGTTACTCTTGGAGGTTGCCACCTCCTATACGGCTTGGTGGCTCGTGGCTCCGTTGAAGCACGCAAGAAGCTTGTGCGTGGCTCCGGAGAAGGCTTTGTGAGGGGCATTGTGCTCGCCCCACGGGAGATCATGAAGAGCAACTCTAGTTGAAGATATCGTTGAGTGCCCTCATCTTGTGTTGGTTAGGCAGCAACCCTTGAGGGGGTTAGGCGAGTGAGGCCTGTAAAAAGTCGTAAACCTCCAAGTGAGTGAGCCGATACAACGGGGACTAGCTTGGTGGCAACCAAGTGAACCTCGGAGAAAAATCATCGTGTCAACCTTGTATACTCTTCTCGGTGGTTTGCATTCTCTGAATCACTAGCTTGTATTTACTTGTTCATATACTTGTGCTAGTGGTGTCTTGTTGCTATTGTAACTAGTTTAGCTTGTGTAGCTTGCCTAGTTACCTTCTAGCTTGTGTAGCATAGAAGTAGCTCTTGAGTGGTTAATTGGCTTGTGTAGCCTTGTTAGTCACATTGCTTAGTTTGTGTAGCTAAGTAAGTTGAGCTCTCTAGTTGACTTGTGTAGTCTTGCTAGAGAGCATTGCTAGTGAGCTTAGGTGCTTTGTGCTTTGCTTACTAGTATGTCTAGGAGCTCCCTTTGTGCTTAGAGTACTAGTTGCTTAGGTTTGTGTGACCTTGCAACCTAGACTTGTTTAGGTGAGCTCTCCCTAGCTTGGCACCTTAGTGAGCCCAATTAGTATAATTTGCTAGGTGCTAAAGTTATAGATAGAGGGGTGTAGTCTTGGCTAGACCGATAGTTTTAATTCCGCATTTATTTTGGTTTGCCGTTGCGCGTAAGTTTTTAGAAAAGACTATTCACCCCCCTCTAGTCTGCCATCTCGACCCTACATTAGGGTAGCTACTTCTATTCGCTATGGTTCATTGGCGGTCCAGCTTTGGGTGCTTTCTGGTTATGGCTAGGCTGTTTGGATAAAATGCCTTATTTGCGTTGTGGAGAGGTCATCGAACAGTATGGGAGTGTTTTGGAGAATTAGCCGAACGTTAGTAGCTGCATTGTCGTAGTCTCCATATGATATCGGTGTGTTAGGATGATCACCATATGCCGTGGGCGTTGTTAAAGTGGTCGTCATATGCCGTGAGCGTTTTGCAGAGGTCATCGTACGGCGTGAGCGTTTTGCAGAGGTCGTCATACGCTGTGAGCGTTTTGCAGTTGTCATCGTACGCTGTGAGCGTTTTGCAGAGGTCGTCGTACGCCATGAGCATTTTGCAGAGTTCGTCGTACGCCATGAGCGTTTGCTTAATAGGTTCGGTTAGATGAAATATAAGGGAAACGAGGCACCTTTTGTCGGGTACAAAGGTAAGGGGTACCCTAAACCCTTCGATAAATTAACGCTAAACATAGCAACCATTTTTAAGACAGGGACCAGCCCACTGCTCAAGTCAGTAATGTAAGGCCCATCACTCGAAGGCCCCCTACACCAGCTATGGCAACCAGTCGCGGGTCGGCCCACCTCGACGGAAAGAGACGGACGAAGGGCCGAACGAACGACCTCCGCTCCCTCCCACACCACGACTCCCCCCTCCACCTCGACACGATGACGACAGGCCAACAACACCTCGCCTACCCGGCATCAATGACCCGAGGGTCGAACGAAGACCCCCCGCTCCTACCTCGACACCGGTGACGGACGAGGGGTCGAACGAACGACCCCTCGGCCTCTCACCTCGCATCGCGACTCCGCTCGACTCGCTCCACCCTCCTCGATACGAGTCGACGGACCAGGGGTCGAACGAAGACCCCCGCACTGACCCATCCATCGACTCCGCCTCTGCTCCGACCCTACCTCGATGACGAGCGAACGGACCAGGGGTCGAACGAATGACCCCCGCACGGGAGGCTCGATCAGCCCAACTGCTCCCGGCATGGGTTAAAGTAAATCCACCTAATGCCATGGGCGCCCACGTCCGCAGTCAAATCCAACAACTCTCCATCATGTCCCCGATTCCTGTCAACTATGTTGCTACTGCCGCCACGACGCGAGTACGGACTCCAGCAGCACCCCTCGGAACGTGAACAGTGCAGCCCTCGACAACGACTTCGGGGATACGACAGAGCCACGCAGGGCTCGACCCCCCCCCCTCGACCGAGGGGCTCGACCCCTCCCTCCAACAACTCCAGTATGGGGTGAAGAATCATGGACCCTTGTGTTTAGGCGATTAACGACAATACTAGATCACTATGACTAACGTGTGTTTTGCAGAGGCAAAGTTGTTATCGTTAGGTCATTAGTGATGCATTTTGAATGGGCTTAATGGATATTCATGCCCCCAAGATGCAAATTGTTTCGGTTGCAAAGGATAAAGATACACGTCGAAGACTAGGCTAGTTCTTAGTGCCATAAGGTTGAGAAGGGCGCTAAGTATAGCTAGGGTTTTATTTTTCCTTTGACCGTACTATAAAGGGGGGGTATGAGATTAGTAGCTTGACCTAGGAGAATTTAGGAAAGTGGGTATATGCACACTTGTCACAACTAGTCCTAAAGACCTTGCTTTCAGCCCTTGGTAAACCCTAGAAATGGTAGGAGCAAAATCCCCTGAGAATTCTCAGCGAAAATAGTTGAAATAGGGGAGAAAGAGGCTCCGGACCACTCTGCCTAGTAGGCGTCGGACCATAGGAGAGTGGTCCGACGGTCCCTGACTTAGGAAAAATCTCAGCTCGAGGAGCTCCGGACCACGTGTCTGGAAAGCGTCGGATCATAGGAGAGTGGTCCGGTGGCTTGGTTCAGAGACAGAGAAGGCTCCGGACTAGTCCGACGGCTAGTCCAACGCCTCAAGACACGAGGTTGAGTTCATGCAGAGAGCTCCCTGGCTCCGGACCAGAGCGTCCGACCAGGGCACCGGACCAAGGAGAGTGGTCCGGTGGTTCGTAAAAGAGAGGAAGTTTTTCACTCAAAGAGCACCGAGGCTCCGGACTAATGCGTCAGACCAGTGCGTCGGACCAAGCAGAGTAGTCCGATGGTGCCTGAGTTTGAATCCAGAGTGAGCTCCGGACCAATGTGCATGGTCCGGTGGTATAGGCTCCGGACTAGTCCGGTGGCTTCGCAGAGAGAAGAAAAAGTAAAAAACGGCTAGTTTTGGAGGTGGGGACTATTTATAGTTGCCCCCTTCGTCCTTAGAGGCACTCTTGGCCATTGTTTCAGCTGGTGACACCTTGAGAAATACTTTGGAGAGTCAAGAGGCTAGTAAGGGAGAGATTAGAGAGAGTTCATCTTGTTCTTCCCTTCTAGAGAGATTAGGAGTGACTTGTGTGCATCCATCCACCTTCCTAGCCTTGAGTTGGTCAAGTGAAGGTCTTGTGCTTGTTACTCTTGGTGTTCGACAGCACCTAGACGGTTTGGTGGTGTTCAGAGAATGTGATCGCCGGGAGATTGTTGGCGGCTCTTCTCCAAGCTCTTGTGATCGGTTGTGGGCGATTCACCGAGCCTGAGTGGCGAAGAATCAGCCCATAGACAGCACTCTATCCTTGCGCGGGTAGAGGGGGAGCGATACCTTGCGAGGTGCTCCAACGAGGACTACGGGGGTGTGTCGACACCTCGATACCTCGGGTTTTAATATTTGCTTTAGAAATTTAAAACCAGCCCAATTCACCCCCCCTCTTGGGCATCTTGATCCTTTCAATTGGTATCAGAGCCTTGTTGCTCTAAATTAGGCTTCACCGCCTAGAGCAAGATGTCCCATGGGGATGGACCGCCACCCATGTTCGATGGGGATGACTTTCCGTATTGGAAAGTGCGGATGGAGGCCTACCTTGAGGCCGTGGATGTCGGCGTTCACAAAGCCGCCACCCAAGGTGGATCGGTGTTCGCCGAGGACCCATACTTTGAGAAGAACAATGCTAAGGCAAAGAACATTCTTTTCCGTGGCATTTGCAAGGATGTGTTCAACCGTGTGCAAAATTGCAAAACTGCGCATGAGATTTGGACAAACATTTGTGCTCTTCACGAGGGCACTAAATGTGAAAGAGAAGAGCATTATGATCTCATCATTGCTAAGTTAAATGCTTTCACTATGCTATCTCATGAAAATGCTAATGAAATGTATTCTCGCTTGAATGTGCTTGTAGAGGAGTTGAATGGCCTTGGGCTCTCTCAAATGACACCGGCCGATGTGGTGCGCAAGATACTTTGTGTCCTTCCAATAGACAAGTATAGCCACATCATCACGGTTCTTCATCAAGGCGATCTCTCCGCAACTACACCAACGCAAGTGTTGGGCAAGATCAATGCTCATGAGATGTATATGAAGATCAATGATGGAACTTCATCATCCTCCAAGAAGAAAGAGAAGGAGGAGAAGGACTTGGCTCTCAAGACATCTTCCAAGGAGAAGTGCAAGATTCAATATGTCATTGAGAGTACAAGTGATGATGATGATGAAGACAACATCGCTCTCATGGTGAAGAAGACCGCCAAGATGTTGAAGAGGCTAAACAAGAATGGAGTCAAGTTTGACTCAAAGAAGAAGAAATTCTTCACAAGCTCTTCAAGGAAGCCAATCTCCCAAATGAAGTGCTACAATTGCGGCACCCTTGGTCATCTAGCCCATGCATGTCCCGAAGAGAAGAAAGACAAGTTCAAGAACTTCAAGAAGAACAAGGGAGGCAATGATGACTCAAGTGATGATGACAAGAAGCAAGACAAGCCATACAAGAAGAAGAAGAACTTCAACTTCCACAAGAATAAGAAGGATGGCAAGGCTTACATTGTGGGTGATTGGCTCACCGATATTGATGATTCAAGTGACTCCTCCGATGATGAGTGATTGGTTCTTCGATTCCACCGCCACCTCCTCCTTCATCGCCGGGCTCATCCTCTACACACCTATGCCTTATGGCTAAAGGTGACAAGAAGGTACAAAAAGAGGATGATGATGATGACCTCTCTAGTGATGATAGTGATGAGGAAGAAGCACCTTCCTATGATGAGCTAATTAAAATTTGCAACAAGTACGCTAGCATCATAAGGAAGTACAAGAGTAAAAATGACAAACTTCTTGAAATCAAAGAAAACTTGCATGATAAGCTTGACAACTTGTCTAGTGCTAATGATGATTTGAAGCTTGAGATTAACTCTCTCACATCTAGCACTAGGGAGCTCAAAGCCTCTCTTAAGCAAGCCAATGAGAAACATGATAAGCTTGAGAGGTCATCCCAAGAGCTCCTCCCAAGGTTTAACTTGTTAAAAGATGACTACAATCAAGTGAAAAATGATCATGGTACACTAGTTGTAGCAAATGAATTACTTACTCAAGATCTTACACATGTTGCTACTAACCCGTGTGCTAAGTGTGCAAGTACTACCTCTTGTGATATCGAGCTTGATGATGTGGCTCTTGAGCAAAGTGCCAAGTGCAAGGGCAAGAGAGTTGTAGAAGCCGACAAGTATGATGATTATGTGAAGATGAGTGAAGAGAACTCAAAGCTCAAGGAAGAGCTAATCAACCTCAAGGCAAACAAGCCCTTCACCATCAAGCCAGCTCAAGAAGAAGACAAAGATGCTATCACTTTGATCAACTCTCTTCGAGAAGAAATTGCCAAGCTCAAGAATGACAAGACCAAGCTTACAATTGGCCTTGAAAAATTCATCAAGAGCCATAATCTCCAAAGTGAGCTTCTAATGAGCACCGTCATGAAGAATGACAAGACCGGTATTGGGTACAAGGAGAACCAAGTGATGAAGGCCAAGGTCAAGATTGAAGCCAAGAACTACTACAAGAACAAGTACAATGGCTACAATCAAGAGAAGCCAAAGCCCAAGCCTAAGAGGTGTTTTGGATGTGGACAAATTGGTCATCTATCATTTCAATGCAAGACTCCACTTCCCAAGACCTTGCCCAAGCACACTAGGCCATTTGCTCATGATGCTCACTATGTCATCAACAAAGATTCCAAGGGTAGACCACTTGTGGTGTTTCTTGGACCACCAATGAAGAACAAGCCTAGGGTTCTTTGGGTTGCTAAGAAGTTGGTTGACAAGGCAATGGGGCCCCACACTAAGGGGTTCCCAAACAACAAGCTTAACTCCAAGTTCCGTGCCTCGTAGAGCTCGAGGTGATCGTACGCTGTCAGTGCAGGAGGTGGCTCCTCTCTTCAAGCCACCCTTCTTAGAGGGCTCCAGACGTAGCCCAGCAGAGCTCAGACCGACCGTTCACAGGTTGAACGAGGTCCTCCGTCGTACTTTGCTTCCTCGCACGGGTTACAAGGAAGGATTGACAAACATGCAGCAGCTTCTCCTTCAGGCCTTAGTATCTCAGACACTGTTCGACGTCGCAGACTTTCTTGTGTCAGAGATAGAGGACGTGATAGCAGATGGTATGAGGCCCATCGACAGTTTCCCTATCCTCATTGGATTTCATCGATCATAGCTATTGAGCTTGAGGGAGCGAACCCTGGACTTCGCGCCCTGCTGGACCAGTCACCGACCTCTTTCCCAGCTTACAGAGTCCTTGGGTCTTTCGATAGCCGGTTTGGGAACCGGGTCCTTCGTTTGGTCAGAGAGAGGACTGCTCCAGCTGACAGAGCTGAGGTTGATGCTTAGGATGAGGCGTTCCGCAGTGTTGAGCAGCAGGAGCTCCATGGGTTAGACACTAGAGCTAACGTGACTCCTGAGGACACTACTTCAGATAGCTCAGATGCCGATTTCTAGCCAGTTCCACAGATGCCCCCACGGGCTCACTACACTGAGGCTGGCGGCTCTGCCTCTGCCACCGAGACCATGATGCTAAAGCTTCTTGACTGACTGAATGAGCAGCAGAGTTCCTTGGTCACTGCAGTTACATAGGTACAGCAGCGACAGGATGAGATGCAGCGACAGTCTGAGGAGCGTCACTTCGAGATGCAGCGACAGATGCTAGCTATGCAGCTGGAGTCACAGCGCCTATAGTTACAGTCTCAGCAGATGCAGCAGCAGAACATGGCCTTTATGGCCCATATGATGAAGTGGACTGGCGCTCCTCCTCTTGAGTTTCCTGCAGCTCCTCAGATACAGATGATGAGCACCTCACAACCCTCTCAGTCAGTTGGGCAGATAAGAGGCCCACAGTTCTCAGTTCGACCCTCAGTTGGCCCTTCAGTGGCCCCTACGAGCTCCGCCGGTCAGACAGTCACTCCCACCCCAGCCGTAGAGTCCAGTGGACTTCAGGGTGCCGGATTAACCACCCCGTTCCAGTCTCCGGTGACTCAGATGACTCAGTGGTTGTACACCTTTGGCCCGGCTCAGTAGTTCACCCCTCTCACTACTGGTTTCACTCCGCACACTGCTACGCTGGGTGCTACTGCTAGAGATCTATCTGCGTTGTTCAGCGACATTACTGGGCAGCCATCCCCCACTGGTCCACAGATAGTAGCAGAGGTTGAGGCCGAAGCATTGCTCCTCAGTAGCTTCCTCAGAGGCTACACACAACAGTCGGGCTCCAGCCGTGTCTACCCCACCTACAGCTGCAGTTGCTACTGATGCCACAGTGGTCACTTCCACTCCAGTACAGCCTCCGCAGTCTCCGGTTATTCAGACTCCAGTCGAGTCAGTGCATGAGGCACCACCGGACACCGCCGCTCCTGAGGCTCCCGCAGAGACCCTAGCACCGGTTCCTGATCCTACTTCTACTCCAGCTACTGCTCCAGAGCCTTCGACCGCATCAGGCCTGTCAGCTACCGACCCCCAGACTGCTTCACTACCAGCGTCAGACACTTAGGGGGAGGACTCAGATGATGAGACATATCTGGCAGCTTTCAGGGTGCTCGACCGCTCCACGGCTGCTTCCACTCCTCCTCCAGACGCCTAGTTTTGGTGCTTCGACGCCAAAGGGGGAGAGGGAGAGTCGAGTAGATGGGCTAGCTTCAGGGGGAGCTAGTAGGACTCGTTCTTTTGATGTGTATAAACTCTATTGCATCATGCATCACGTTTACCGTCTTTATGCATTGTATGATATGTGTGATGGTTGAGACTTGATGGTTGTGTGACATGTGTGGACATTCTTCTTTATATATCATGTCACTTGGTTATGCTATATTACTTCCGCGCTAATCTCTAATCTTTTGGCTAGCATATCCTTTATGAAATCAAGTACTATGCTCAATTCATATCTATTGTGCTTGTCATGGCTTGAATGGTTAGCCATGTTGTTGTCTTTCTTATCACTAACCCATGCCTATCTCATGTCAAGTCATGTTTTCTCTTATCAAAATTCACTCATTATTCTCTACTCGAACTTGTATTGTCGTCAATCACCTAAAAGGGGGAGATTGAAGAATCATGGACCCTTGTGTTTAGGCGATTAACGACAATACTAGATCACTATGACTAATGTGTGTTTTGCAGAGGCAAAGTTGTTATCGTTAGGTCATTAGTGATGCATTTTGAATGGGCTTAATGGATATTCATGCCCCCAAGATGCAAATTGTTTCGGTTGCAAAGGATAAAGATACACGTCGAAGACTAAGCTAGTTCTTAGTGCCATAAGGTTGAGAAGGGCGCTAAGTATAGCTAGGGTTTTGTTTTTCCTTTGACCGTACTATAAAGGGGGGTATGAGATTAGTAGCTTGACCTAGGAGAGTTTAGGAAAGTGGGTATATGCACACTTGTCACAACTAGTCCTAGAGACCTTGCTTTCAGCCCTTGGTAAACCCTAGAAATGGTAGGAGCAAAATCCCCTGAGAATTCTCAGCGAAAACAGTTGAAATAGGGGAGAAAGAGGCTCCAGACCACTCTGCCTAGTAGGCGTCGGACCATAGGAGAGTGGTCCGACGGTCCCTGACTTAGGCAAAATCTCAGCTCGAGGAGCTCCGGACCACCTGTCTGGAAAGCGTCGGGCCATAGGAGAGTGGTCCGGTGGCTTGGTTCAGAGACAGAGAAGGCTCCGGACTAGTCCGACGGTTAGTCCGATGGCTAGTCCGACGCCTCAAGACAGGAGGTTGAGTTCATGCAGAGAGCTCCCTGGCTCCGGACCAGAGCGTCGGACCAGGGCACCGGACCAAGGAGAGTGGTCCGGTGGTTCGTAAAAGAGAGGAAGTTTTTCACTCAGAGAGCACCGAGGCTCCGGACCAGTGCGTCGGACCAGTGCGTCGGACCAAGCAGAGTAGTCCGATGGTGCCTGAGTTTGAATCCAGAGTGAGCTCCAGACCAGTGTGGATGGTTCGGTGGTATAGGCTCCGGACTAGTCCGGTGGCTTCGCAGAGAGAAGAAAAAGTAAAAAACGGCTAGTTTTGGAGGTGGGGACTATTTATAGTTGCCCCCTTCGTCCTTAGAGGCACTCTTGGCCATTGTTTCAGCTGGTGACACCTTGAGAAATACTTTGGAGAGTCAAGAGGCTAGTAAGGGAGAGATTAGAGAGAGTTCATCTTGTTCTTCCCTTCTAGAGTGATTAGGAGTGACTTGTGTGCATCCATCCACCTTCCTAGCCTTGAGTTGGTCAAGTGAAAGTCTTGTGCTTGTTACTCTTGGTGTTCGACAGCACCTAGACGGTTTGGTGGTGTTCGGAGAAAGTGATCGCCGGGAGATTGTTGGCGGCTCTTCTCCAAGCTCTTGTGATCGGTTGTGGGCGATTCACCGAGCTGGAGTGGCGAAGAATCAGCCCGTAGAGAGCACTCTATCCTTGCACGGGTAGAGGGGGAGCGATACCTTGCGAGGTGCTCCAACGAGGACTAGGGGGTGTGTCGACACCTCGATACATCGGGAAAAAAATCGCTGCGTCACTGAGATTTTCTTATTCCCTAGCTCTTTACCTTTCCGCATTACTTTCCATCTTGTTTTTATATTACCTACTAGAATTGCTTAGGTTGTTTTTAATTCCCATGTACTGCTAACGCTTTCTAGCTAGGATACACGGATCGTAGGCTCTAGGGGTGATTGGCATTTGACAGGTTTTAATATTTTCTTTAGAAATCTAAAACAAGCCCAATTCACCCCCCCTTCTTGGGCATCTTGATCCTTTCATGGGGCCCATCCCATCCGTCCCGTCTTGCTTCAGCTGTGGGATTCGCGCCCGTCTGCGGAAGCCGTGCCGCGACGTGCCACGGCAACTTCCATTGCCACCACGACCCGGAGCGCCAAAAGGACGGGAAGGCCATGCCGGCACAGTGCTCGACGTCCCTTCGCCGGCACTATGCCACAGACATGCCGCCCATACTCCACAGTTAGGATCCTGTACCCTCGGACCTCCCCTTGGTCTATAAAAGGGGACGCCGAGGTAGAAGAAAGGGGGGATCCTAAAATCTCCGATCCGAGACTTTAGTTCAGACCCTCACACTCCACACACGCACCGCTGCTCGATCGACTCCTCGAGCAGCCAACCCACCGCCTAGGGCAGCCCCGCTAGCCTTAGGCACCAGCTCACTCCGAGCACTCTATGTAACTCAGCTTGTACCCCCCCTGTACGAGCACATTGGGTGCGAGATAATACAAGCCATCCTCCCCCGCTGGACGTAGGGCCTTCTTTGCCTGAACCAGGATAAACCTTGTGTCCATCTTGCATCACATCTGAGAGAGGGAGCACGCGATATACAAATTCACTAGTTGGTGGTCTTGACCCCTAGGTCATAACACCGACAGTTGGCGCGCCAGGTAGGGGGAATTTCTTGTCGATCAACTCCGAACTACTCTCTCAGATGGATTCCACCATCCCACCGTTTCCATTCACCACCGTCGTCTGGTTCAGCAGTCTAGGGTTCGTATCCACGGGCCAGGGCCACTTCATAGTTTTTCCCTTCGCTCATGGCCTGGACAGCAGCAGCTCCGGTACGCCAGGGCCAGCGAGGATCAGGCGATGATCCCTCTTCTTGCGCCTCTGGCCTGCGATCAGGAGGAGGCGCGAGCAACTCCGACGCGCTCGTCGTCGTGCGGACTCCGAGATGCCAGATGGCGTTTCCCCGGCCCCAGCTGGCGACACAGCCCCTCCCCGCAGGGGCCTGTTTTACCCACGCTTGTGGGCCGAGGGCGGGCGCCCCTCTGAGCGAGACTTTGGCTCCGCCATATCATCATTCCCGGGAGTCCCCCTGGCCTCTCCGACACACTCGACCCCATCACCACCATGTAACCCGTTCCCGTACGGGCTCCACGACAGCGCAAGACCCTGCTCTGCCCTCACAGGTTTGCACATACAGACACGTAGCGGGTCTCCAGGGACTCCGCCGCGTGCGACGGTCAACCCTGTCACCACCTCTTCACCGGGCGAACACTAGGAGCCGAGACTAGCCCGGACATGGGGCACGTTGCGGCGACGCCTGACAGAGGAGCGCAGGGGATCCTTCCCCCACTTCTACCACGCCGACCCCGACTCGGACTCTCCCGATGAGGGTTACGACTCCACCCGGGAATGCTTCCACCTCGACGAGCAGGCCGACCCCCAGGAAGACATCGACGACATCGCGGCCACAAAAGGAGGAGGGGGCAATGCTACACTAGCACGAGATGCCAACCCCCTGAGTCCTGATAGAGCCGATCCACCCCCAGACGTCCAGATCACGCAAGTCCGAGAGCTTCTCAGCAAGCTCGAGGAGGAGCGCCTGTGACTTCAGCAACTCGAGCACGCCCTCGAGCGGGATCGAGGGCGCCCGCAGGGTGGAGGAGCTCGCGAGCGGGCCCAGGAAGTCCACCGGCAAATCGTCGAGGAGGTGGCGAACGAACCCCGAGTCTTCAACCGCGCCAGCCAGAATGTCGTAGCGGCCGCAATGCTGCTCCGTGACATGCCGGCGCCATCGACCCTCCAAGCACGGCATATTAGGAACAAGATCCAGGGGCTTCTCCAAACTGCGGCCGTGCAGCAAGAGGAGAGCTCAGCCTCGAGGCATCGAGGGGCTGCCTCCGAGCGACAGGAAGTACCCCCCCTCCGACAAAATCAAGAGGTATCCGTCCACCAGGACAAAGCGCCCCAGGGCCAAGTCGAGCGATGACCGGTTCGGGAACGCCTCGTCGACAATCGACCCCCTCGGGTGAACAATCGACGCCGGTATGGCGACGCCGAGGCTCAAGGCTACAGTGCTCACCAAGGTGGGCACTACGACAGCGACGAGGACCGATGTCGGTATCCGGAGCCACCGGAGCCCCGAGTCTTCGGCAGAACCATCCGGCGGACCCCCCTGCCCGTCCGTTTCCGTCCACCCACCAGCCTGGTCAAGTACAACGACGAAACCAAGCCAGAGCTCTGGCTTGCCGACTTCAGACTGGCGTGTCAGCTAGGAGGAGCCGACAATGATCACGTCATCATTCGGCAACTCCCACTGTTCCTCTCCGACACCGCTCGCAGATGGCTCGAGGAGCTACCCCCAGACTTGATCCAAGACTGGCCCGACCTGGTCTGGATCTTCGAGGGCAACTTCAAAGGCACCTACGAGCGACCAGACAAACCCTGGGACCTCCGCAGCTGCAAGCAGAAGCCAGGGGAGACCCTCCGCGCCTTCACCCGCCGATTCTTGAGGCAGCGTACCGCACTAACCCACATCGCCAACCACGAGGTCATTACAGCGTTCATCGCCGGAACGACCTGCAAGGAGTTGGTGCGGGAGCTGGGGCGAAACACCCCCAAGACCGCCAACGAGCTCATGGACATCATCGCCAACTACGCAGCTGGCGAAGAGGCTGTTGGCGCGTTCTTCCAGATACCTCCAGAGAAGGGGAAAGGCAAGGCGGATGAGCCCGGCGGCTCGGACAACGAGCCCAAGAAGAACAATGTGCCCAGAAGGAACAACAACGGCAACGGCGGCAGGAAGAAGAAGAAGAAGAAGAAGAACCAACCGGGCCGATGCAACGTCGAGCCCGACGTCGAGCCCGATGACGAGCCCGACGACCTTGTCGCTGCGGTAGACAAGAAGAAGCCTCGAGGGCCCCCTCCCGACAGGGGCGTCTTTGATAAGATGCTGAAAGAGCCTTGTCCCTATCATATGGGGCCGGCCAACCACCGTCTCGAGGACTGTCACATGCTTTGAAAGCACTTCATCCCTCCTGGCTTCAGGAGAGACGACGGCAAAGAAGACCCGCCCTATGACATCCACGTCAAGGGCGATGCCAAAAAAGGAGGCTTCCCCGAAATCCATGACTGCTACATGATCTATGGGGGACCCTCGACTCGACTCACCACGCGCCAGCGCAAGAGGGAGCGTCGAGAGGTTTTCTCCGTTCGAGCCCAGGCTCCTCGGTACCTCGACTGGTCACACACGCCGATCACCTTCGACCAGGACGACCACCCCGAGCACATCCCCAACGTAGGGGTCTACCCGCTCGTCGTCGATCCAATCATCCTCAACACCCGCCTCACAAAGGTACTCATGGATGGGCGGAGCAGCCTCAACATCGTCTACGACGAGACCCTCGACCTCCTGGGAATCCCGAGAACCATGCTCCTGCCCAGCGCGGGGGGGGGGGGGTTCCACGGGATCGTCCCGGGGAAGAAGGTAGTCCCGATTGGCCGCATCAAGTTACACGTTTGCTTCGGCGTCACCTCGAACTTCCGAAAGGAAGAGTTGACCTTCGAGGTGGTTGCATTCCGAGGCACCTACCACGCCATCATCGGTAGACCGGCGTACGCCAAGTTCATGGCAGTCCCGAACTACACCTACCTCAAGCTCAAGATGCCAGGGCCCTCGGGGGTCATCACCGTCGACACCTCCTATGAGCACGCATACGACCGCGACATCGAGTGCGTGGAAAAAGCCGAAGCTATCGAGGATTCGGCTATCCTCGCGGCCCTCGACGATTTGTCCGGCGAGATCCCCGAACCCAAGCGACACGCCGGCAACTTCAAGCCGGCAGAAGACACCAAGACCATCCCGCTCGACCCCGGCCTCATGGATGGGAAGGTGCTGAGGATCAGTGCCACCCTCGAGCCCAAATAGGAACCAGTGCTCGTCGACTTTCTCCGTGCGAATGCCGACATGTTTGCATGGAGTCCCTCGGATATGCCGGGCATTCCGAGGGAGGTCGCCGAGCACTCCTTGGACATCTGAGCCGGGTCCAAACCGGTGAAGCAACGCCTGCGCCGCTTCGACGAGGAGAAGCGCAGGATCATCGAGGAGGAGGTCGATAAGCTTTTGAAGGCCGGATTCATCAAGGAGGTACATCATCCCGAGTGGTTAGCCAACCCCGTACTTGTTAAGAAAAAGAATGGGAAGGATAGGATGTGCGTAGATTACACCAGTTTAAATAAAGTCTGTCCCAAGGTTCCTTTCCCACTACCACGTATCGACCAAATAGTGGATTCCACTGCGGGGTGCGAAACTCTCTGCTTCCTTGATGCATACTCCGGCTACCATCAAATAAAGATGAAGGAGTCCGATCAGCTCGCGACTTCCTTCATCACTCCCTTTGGCATGTTTTGCTACCTCACCATGCCCTTCGGTTTGCGAAACGCCGGGGCCACATACCAGCGATGCATGCTCCACGTCTTCGGGAAACACATAGGGCCGACCGTCGAGGCCTACGTCGATGACATCGTGGTCAAGTCCAAGACAGTCGGAAACCTAGTCGGAGACCTCGAGATCGTGTTTGGGTGCCTCTGGGCGAATCGCATAAAACTAAACCCTGAGAAGTGTGTCTTCGGGGTCCCTCGAGGCATGATCTTGGGGTACATAGTTTCCCAACGCGGGATCGAGGCCAATCCTGAGAAGGTAACCGCAATCATGAGGATGGGCCCGATCAACGACCTCAAGAGCGTGCAAAGGGTCATGGGGTGCCTCGCCGCCCTCAGCCGGTTCATCTCGAGGCTCGGAGAGAAGGCCCTACCCCTTTATCGCCTCCTGAAGAAGACAGAACACTTCGCGTGGACCGCCAAAGCCGAGGAATCACTCTCGAAGCTCAAGGCCTTGCTCACCTCGCCCCCAGTCTTGGTACCCCTAAGTCTAGCCGAGCCCCTCTTGCTCTACGTCGCAGCAACTACCCAGGTAGTCAGCGCGGTCGTAGTAGTCGAGAGGGAGGAGGAAGGACACGCCCTGGTGGTTCAGAGGCCTGTCTACTTCGTGAGCGAGGTGCTTTCCGAGACCAAGATGAGGCACCCCCATATACAGAAGCTATTGTATGCGATCGTCCTCACTCGGCGGAAGCTCCGGCACTATTTCCTGGGCCACCCGGTCATTGTGGTCTCATCTTTCCCCCTCGGAGAGATAATCCAGAACCGGGAGGCGTCTGGAAGGATCGCCAAGTGGTCGGCCGAGCTCATGGGGGAGACTCTCTCCTACGCCCCTCGAAAGGCCATCAAGTCTCAAGTACTGGCAGATTTCGTTGCAGAATGGACCGACACCCAACTACCCCTAGCGCAGGTTCAGAACAAGCTTTGGACCATGTACTTCGACGGATCGTTGATGAAGATGGGAGGAGGCGCTGAATTGCTGTTCATATCACCCTCAGGGGTCCATATGCTCTATGTCATCCGCCTCCACTTCCCCGCCTCCAACAATGTCGCCGAGTACGAGGCCCTCGTCAGCGGCCTACGCATCGCCATCGAGCTCGGGGTTCGATGCCTCGACGTGCGGGGGGACTCGCAGTTGGTGATCGACCAAGTAATGAAAGATTCGAGCTGCCACGACCCCAAGATGGAAGCCTACTGCAAGAAGGTCCGAAAACTCGAGGACAAGTTCTACGGCCTCGAGCTCAACCACGTCGCCCATCGGTACAACGAAGCTGCCGGCGAGCTGGCCAAAATCGCGTCTACTCGAGGTACGGTCCCTCCCGACATCTTCTCGAGGGATCTTCACGAGCCATCCATCGACCTAGACTCGGGGGCTCCTGCCCTCGAACAAGGGGTTGATCGATCCACCCTCGAGCGGGGAAGATGTCATGGAGATCGACAGGGCTGCCGCAGCGCCAACCCTTCCGACAGATTGGCGCGCACCCTACCTCGAGTACCTGACACGGGGCGAACTCCCAGAGGACCACACGGAGGCCCGCCGTGTAGCCTGACGTGCCAAAACCTATGTCTTGTACAGGGACGGCCGCGAGCTATATCAACATAGCCCGTCCGGTGTACTTCAACACTGCCTCACCCTCGAGGAGGGGAGGGCATTGCTGAAGGAGCTACACTCGGGGGCTTGTGGCCACCACGCAGCGCCGAGAACGCTGGTAGGAAGTGCCTTTCGACAAGGCTTCTACTGGCCGACGGCCATCACCGATGCCACCAAACTCGTTCGATTTTGCAAGGGATGCCAATTCTACGCCAGGCAGACCCACCTACCCGCCCAGGCTCTTCAGATGATACCCATAACCTGGCCGTTCGCAGTATGGGGGCTCGACATGGTCGGCCCCCTAAAAAGAACCAAGGGTGGCCACACTCACCTACTCGTGGCTATAGACAAGTTCTCGAAGTGGATCGAGGCTCGACCCATCGCCAACATCCAGTCTCGACAAGCCGTGATATTCTTCACCGACATCATCCACCGCTTCGGGGTCCCCAACGTCATCATCACCAATAACGGCACGCAGTTCACCGGCCAAAAGTTCCTGGACTTCTGTGACCATCACCACATCAGGGTGAATTGGTCCGCAGTCGCCCACCCTCGAACTAACGGTCAGGTCGAGCGTGCCAATGGTATGGTTTTGCAGGGCCTCAAGCCGAGGATCTTCGATCGGCTGAACAGACATGGCAGGAGATGGGTCAATGAGCTGCCCGTTGTGCTATGGAGTCTTCGAACGAAACCAAGTCGAGCTACGGGGTTCTCTCTGTTCTTCTTGGTCTATGGGTCCGAGGCCGTCCTCCCCACTGACCTCGAGTACGGGTCCCCTCGACTGAAAGCCTACAGCGAGCAAGCCAACACAGTAGCCCGAGAGGACTCCCTCGACCAGCTCGAGGAAGCCCGTGATGTGGCCCTCTTCAAGTCGGCAAAGTACCAGCAGACGCTGCGGCGCTACCACGACAAAAACGTACGCAAAAGGGACCTCGACGTCGGCGACCTCGTTCTGCGCCGTCGACAAAGCACCAAGGGGCATCACAAGCTGACGCCGCCTTGGGAGGGACCCTTCATCGTAGCAGAGGTGCTAAAGCCCGGCACTTACAAGCTGAAGAACAAAAAGGGCGAGATCCTCACCAACGCGTGGAACATCGAACAGCTACGTCGTTTCTATCCCTGAGGCCTCGACGTCTCGTACATTTCCACATTATGTACACTTATCACGTTACGAACGAATTAAATGTTCTCGAAACACATTTCACATTCGTCGTAACTCAAAGGTAGCCTCGACTTTGCCCCGCAAAGTCGAGCCTCCCTCGGGGGCTAACAGGGGGGCACCCCCCTCCCAAGTCCCCGACAAACTTGAGCGTTTTTTCGAAACTCGGCATTCCCTCTTGATCTTTCCCTCGAGTACGCTTCGTAACTAGGTAAAGACGCCTCGAACTCCCTAAGGGTCGCGGGTGTCATCGAGCCAGGGACTCTCCTACGCCTCAGAGCTATGGTATCCCCGCTCGCTCCCCCCCCCCCCTTCCAAGGATACGAGCGTGCGTCGAACACTTAGCTCACAAGCGCCGACTCGGGCAAAGAAAGGCAGAGAGAGCTCGAGAAGTAGAAATAACAAGACACACCCATTTACAACACTGAGGTAGCCTCGACTTTGCCCCAGCAAAGTCAAGCCTCCCTCGGGGGCTAATAGGGGGGGCACCCCCCCCCTAAGTCCCCGAAAAACTCGAGCGTTTTTTTCGAAACTCAGCTTTCCCTCTCGATCTTTCCCTCGAGTACACTTCGGAACTAAGTAAAGGTGCCTCGAACTCACTAAGGGTCGCGGGCATCGTCGAGCCAGGGACTCTCCTATGCCCCAGGTCTACGGTATCCCCGCTCGCTCCCCCCCTTTCAGGGATACGAGCGTGCGTCGAACACTTAGTTCACAAGCGTCGACTCAGGCAAAGAAAAGCAGGGAGAGCTCGAGAAACGAAAATAACAATGTGCATCTCGATCAAAATGCATTAGATATAAGAAGCCCTCGGGGGCTCGGCATTGTATCATTACAAAAGCCTAACTGTTACACGGACCTTCCTGTCCAGATATGGCTCGCAGGCCTGGGACTACTCAGCGAGGGGGTCACCGTCCTCAAGAAGCAATGCAGGATGTTGGGCATCACGCGTTGGCCACATCGGAAGGTGAAGAGTCTGCAGAAGCTCATTGACAACATCCGAGGGCTACTCAGCGCCACCTCCATCCGCCGAGGGGATCACCTCGGGTTCGAAGAGCTTCGCCAGCTCGCCTCCGGGCACCTCCGCAAGATCCATCAACTTCTGGCACCTCGCATCGTTCTCTTCGTCGGTCAGCCTCGGGTCAGTGGCAAACCCGTTGGCGACGACGTTGAGGTCATAATTGTAGGCCGAGTTGACGACCACAAGGGCCCGCTTCACGCCCACATGCAGGGCAGCACGGACATGCTCCGTCACCTCCTGCGTCATGGAGTAGAAGCGGCGTAGCAGGGAGTCCCCTCGAGCATCGCCCTCGACCTCCGGCTCGGGCTCGACCATGAGGTCGTCGCAGAAGGTGTTGATGACGCCCGCGAGCCTCGCGTTAAGGCTCGCCTCCATCCCGAGGAGGCCCTGAAGACCGTTCAGGTCCTCGTGGGCTCGGGCCTTGTCCGTCGCCAGCTCTGCCAAAACAAGCACACAACCCAGTCAAAACCCAGAAGAGCAGGGAAGAGGGTCGAGGCAGGGCATATTCAGCAACACTCTCGAGACACTTACCTTGGGCATGCGCCCCCAGAGTGGCGTAGCTCCGCTCAGTCTCCTGGAGCTGGCGGCGGACGTCGATAAGCTCGGAGGCCTGACCACTGACCTTAGCCTCGAGCCCTCGATGGTCTTGCCTGCGTCATCGAGGGCTCTCTTCTGGTTCATCGCCACCACGCCCAGGGAAATCGCGCGGGTCCGAGCCTTCTCCTCCGCGGTGGCCAGTGTGTCGCGCTTGCGAGAGGCAACGTCGAGCTCGCCCCGGAGCCCCGGATGCCCTCTGTCGCCCGGGCCAGCTCCTCCTTCAGCCGGGCGGCCTCTTCCTTGGTCTTGCGCTTGGCCTCGAGGCCAGCGTCCGATCATGCCCGACCTTGATGGTCGACTGAAGGGCGACGTCGAGCCTCGACTGCGCCGCCTCCTGGGCGTCCCCGGCTTCCTCCTGCACGGCCATAAAGCCAGCGCTCGCGTGGGCGACCTTCGACTCAGCATCCTCCCGAGCGGCTTCCGCCTCGGCGCTCGCCCGGGCGGCCTCGGCTTCTGCCCTCTCCAGCGAGGCGCGGAGGGCCGGGAGTTGCTCCTGCGCCCGGAGGATGAACTGGGACTTCTCATAGGACCTTGCCCGCAGCGTCTGACAAGGATGAAAAGGAAGATCATCAGAAAAAAGAACAGTCATGCCACCCGGGCAAAATCTAAGGGAGAACGAAACCCACCTCCATCCCCCGGCATATGTCCACGGCGGCGACATTCGCGGCAAGGCGCGCCGAGTGCTCGAACCAAGCCCGATACTCCTCGAGGTGCTCCCACTGCCGGAGCTCGGCCTGGTCGTCGAGCGTCAGGAAGAGCTGCTCAGGGTCTTGAGGGTCCGCCAGCTCAAGGACCTCTTGTCCCCTGGCGCACTGCGGTGGCACCCCCGCGGCGCTCCACCTCCCCTTGCCAAGCGAAGAAGGGGGAAAACCCCTCCGCCTGGCCTCTCCCAACCTCGGGGCCACCCCGCGAGGACGTCGACGGTCCCGCAGAGCCTTCACCACCGGGCAGAGGAAGCCCCGGCCAGCAGAACGACCCTGCATGGGGAAAGGCACGAAGAGATCAGTACCTGGCACCACAGACCCACTACGGCTCGAATAAGTCGGAGCACGACTTACCTCGAGACAACGACCCCAAAGCCTCGAGGCGAGGCCGAGCCACCTCCGGTTCCGCACGAGGGGCTGTGACGGCGTTCGTCTCCGCCGAGCCCACCAGCTCGGCCACCATCTCAGCCACCTCTTCGGTGGTGGGCTCCATCAGCATCCCGCCCTTCTCCGGCGCGGGTGTCGCCTCGGGCCGCTCGACCCGACCCCCCTCTTTGACCTCCGGCGTCGGCGAAGGGCCCTCAGACGCGGCAGCGGCCGTGCCCTCGCGCTCGAGCCGCAGTCGCGCCTCCAGCGAGGCTAGACCCTCGGGCCACCGCCCCGGCGTTGGGTGAGTCGGGGCCTCCCCCTCGTTCGCAGCGGCTTGGGGCCCAACCACCTCCATCTCGGTAGCGGCTTGAGGCTCCACCTCCTCGGTCGTGACCACCGTCGACACAGGCCCCGCGCCTTCCGAGGCGCCGGGTGCGACTCCCTCCGACGGCTGCGCAGGCGCGGTGACGCCCGTCACTTCAGCGGCCCTCGCCGGCGGGGCGGGCAGGCCCGTCTCCTCTGCCGCCTGAGCAGGTGCCGAGGCGCCCTACGCTGCCCCTTGCTCCATCGCCTCCCGGGCCTTGGCTGCCCACGCTGCCTCGGGGGTAAGCGTCGAAGGGGGTGGGCAGCGGGACTGGCTCCAATGGCCGCCCCGACTGTAGCCCCCACCCTTAGCTTCTTGACAGGGGCGAGGGGCGCATCCTCTTGCGGGCGCTTCGACCTAAGAAAGAAACCCGTGCACGACGATAAGCACGGGTCGTTAGCAACAAAAAGAAAAATGCAAACAACACCCTCGAGGGCAACTTACCCCTTTGGGGCCAGTCGTTTTTGGCCAACGGCCTTCGGGCCGATCGAGGGCCTGAACACAACCTGCCGGGGGGCGGGGGTCGAGGCCGCCCTCAGCCCCGTATCCTGGGTAGGGGCCGACGATGCCCCCGTCATCCCCCTGCTGACTTCCTCCTGGCCCGACGGGCCCGACGCCCGTGCGCTCGACGCGGCAGGTGCCGAGGGCTCGCTCGATCGACCCCCCGACGGGGATCGCGACAACCGCCCGCGCGTCTGCCGCGGCACTTCATCTTGAGAGGCCACGGGGCGCTCCCCCCGTGGCTCGGCTTCGACAGTAGGGGCTGACCTCGACGTCAACCCTTCTCCTCCTCCGGTTCCGACGACCAGCCTCTGTTCGGGCGCCGTCTGTTCCTCCTCGCTCTAGTCCACCTCGACATCACTGTCGCTGTCCTCCTCCTCCTCCTCGTCCTCCTCTTCCGAGGGCGATTCCTCCTCGGGAAGGCCCTCCCGCCTCTGTCGGGCTCGGCGCTGATCCCTTCCCTCCCTCTCCCAGGCCTTCTTGGCCTTGTCCTCCTTGGCCTTGTCCTTGGCCTTCTTGTCCTTCTCCGCCTGGAGGCGCCTCGCCTGGGAATCAGCCCGGTCCTCCTTCACCGGCGGGAGCAACTTCCGGAAGGGAACGTTCCCCTGCGGAACGCAAGGCAGTCAGAACGCAAGCAAAAAAGGCGGACAAGGCAAACACAAGAACTCTAACAGAGGAAGAGGACTTTACAAGCTCGATGTACCCCTCATCCGGCCTCATAGGGATCCTGGCGACGTTCTTGGCGTCGAACGAGCCCGCAAAGAAGTGGCAGACGCGGCGGACCACCCTCTCAGGGGGCAGTTCGTCTCCCCGGAGGCGACACCCCGAGAGGTCGACCCCCGAACGCATCTCGTCGAGGCGGAGGGGTCGAGCCATCAGCGGCACGACCCGCCGCTGATGGAATGCCGACACAACGATCGCCGCCGTAAGTCCCTTCTTCTTTAGACGCCCGACCGCGTCCAGCAGGTTGTCGAGACGGCGCTGCTTGCTCTGCACAATGCCGTACCTCCAGCAGTCGAGCTGCGCGCCGATCGTCCTCCCGGTGTAGGCCGGGAGCAGGTTTTCGTCGTTCCTTAGGTAAAACCACCCGGAGTGCCATCCGGAGTGGCTTGACGAAAGCTTCGCCGGGATCCAGAAGTCCGACCGCTTAAGGGCGACGCAGCAGCACCCGGCCCTGACCACCTTGCGGGTACCCTTGACGGCCGACGCATGGAAGATGTTGGCCTCGAAGAGATGGAGCCATAACTCCCAGTGATGCTCGATCCCGAGGTAGCCTTCGCACACGACGGCGAAGACCGCCGCATGGCAGACGCCGTTGGGGGTAAGGTGTTGAAGCTCCACATCGTAATGGTAGAGGATCGCGAGCAGAAAACGGCTGGGTGGGGCGCCTAGTCCCGCCCGGTGGAAGACCTCGAAGCTCACCACATATCCTTCCGGCGGATTGGGCTCGGCGTGGTCCGGCGACGGCAACAACCACTCCGGTCAGTCGGTCGAGGTGACAGGCCGAAGGAGACCGCTCTCCACCAGATCCCCCAGGCACGAGGCGGTCATCGAAGACGCGAGCCAGTCATCGGGACCGACGAGGCTATACTTGGCCATGGGAGCAGGCGGGGAGATGCGCTCGGGCTCGGAGGCGGAAGGTACATTCCCAATCTCCCCTCTCTTTCTCTCGCGTGCACAGAGGTCCAATTCGCAGGGCATCTAAGGCAATGGTGGGGAGAAGGAGGCAGGCAAGGCGATGGCAAGGAGGCAGGGAATGCAAGTGCGTGGAAAAAGCACCCGACTCCTCACCTTCGCTATTTATAAGCGGGAGGCCAACGGACGGATTCGGCAGAACAGGTAAGAGAATCTCTGCATTTAATGCGCCTGTACTCCCCTTCCTCGTCTTCCTCCAGGATAAGGTGTTCTGTCCCATCGTCGGGCTCCGCACCGCACTGCCACTGTTGCGCCGAACGAACATCGCCTAAAAAGGCGTGCGGCCGGAAGCGTTATCTTTGGAGGTAAGGAATCTTGAGGCAGCGAGAGCTGGCCCTCGAAAGAGGGTTCGACAGCTACCCTCGAGTACCCGAGGCCAGAAATGACCTCGGGTTAAGACTTCGGTCCACCCCCAAAATCTCGAGGGGACAAAGGCTGAACTACGAACGGGCTGGATAGCCCCCCTTGAGTACCCGAGGACTCCAGTCCACTCCCCGGCCTCGAAGGGATAAAGGCTGGCCCTTTCGTGGGGTTCGACAGCCTCCCTCGAGAGCTCCAGCCCAATGGGCAAAGGCACAGGTATGTCCCCAAGTTCAATACAACTACCTCCTTTTCCCCCTCGGCGTTCCACAAGGCAGGACTCCACCTTCTGAGGATAGCGTCGGATGACGAACCATCCGTCAAATCTTGAGGGAGCGAAGGTTGGCCCTTACATAGGGTTCCACAGCCGTCCTCGAGTACCTGAGGTCAGGAAGGACCCATGGTGAACGGACTCAGGTCCACCCCTAAATCTTGAGGGAGCAAAGGCTGGCTCCACGAACGGGGTTCGACAACCGCCCTCGAGTACGCAAGTCAGGGATGTCCCAGGGGGGCCAGGCGCATGCCCCTAGCTCGAGAACAAACTCTCGAGGTCCCCTGGGACATATCCGAGGCATAACCAAGGAATACCTAAGGATCCCTACGCTGGGAGGCATCGAGCCACCAACTCCTATAGAATGGGGTTGGCACCTTGGTAATCCATATGGTCGTGCTTAGTAAGCCATACGGCCTTACTTAAATGAGAATGCCTCGGGGCCATTAGTCGACCCCTATCGAATGGGGCATGAGTTCTCACTCGGATTTTTACCCGTACTGGGCACCATTTTTAATGGAATCATGCCCGACAACAGCTCACCGAGGACTTTACGAGGATAGCACGATGCTCTTCACCCCACAATCCGAACGCAAGGATCCGTGGGAACGATGCTACGAGGTAGTGAAGGCCTAGCCATTCGAGGGCTCGAGGGCCCGACTACGCACGGCACCCCTCGACGAAAGAGGGTCGAAAACACTCGTGACCTGGCAGACAGAGTCGACCTCTCGGGTGGGGCGCTCTGACTCCAGTTATGCTCGAGGGAGCGAAGGCTGGCCCTCGGTAGGGTTCGACAGCCGCCCTCGAACACTCCTCTTTTCAGGAAAAGGAATGCCCACAACCTGGCGGACAAGGTCGACCCCTCGATAGGGCGCCACACCTCCAGGTAACCTTAAATCCCCTCGATACAACACATCATAGCCCCCAGAGGAGTTCTTAATCACTCCTCTGGGGCCTCGGGGGCTACCCCCGCGGGGTGCGCTCGCGCGCACCCCACGGAGAATCGAGCTTCTCACTAACCCTGCAGGTCAAGGGCAAAACCTCCAGGTAACCCCTTCTCCCTCCAAAAAAACACATATCATAGCCCCGAGAGGAGTTCTCAATCACTCCTCTGGGGCCTCGGGGGCTACTGTCAGGTACAAAGGTAAGGGGTACCCTAAACCCTTCGATAAATTAACACTAAACATAGCAACCATTTTTAAGACAGGGACCAGCCCACTACTCAAGTTAGTAATGTAAGGCCCATCACTCGAAGGCCCCCTACACCGGCTATGGCAACCAGTCGCGGGCCGGCTCACCTCGACGGAAAGAGACGGACGAAGGTCCGAACGAACGACCCCTCCGTCTCTACCTCGACGCCGAATGACGGACCGAGGGTCGAACGAACGACCCCTCGGCTCCTACCTCGACACCGGATGACGGACGAGGGGCCGAACGAACGACCCCTCGGCCTCCACCTCGGCATCAAATGACGGACCGAGGGTCGAACGAACGACCCCCCGGCTCCTACCTCGACACCGGGTGACGGATGAGGGGTCGAACGAACGACCCCTCGGCCTCTACTCCGATCCCTCCGACTCCGCCTCTGCTCCGACCCTACCTCGACGACGAGCGACGGACCAGGGGTCGAACGAACAACCCCCGCACGGGAGGCTCGATCAGCCCAACTGCTCCCGGCATGGGTTAAAGTAAATCCGCCTAACGCCATGGGAGCCCGCGTCCGCAGTCAAATTCAACAACTCTCCGTCATGTCCCCGATTCCTGTCAACTGTGTTGCTACTGCCGCCACGACGCGAGTACGGACTCCAGCAGCACCCCTCGGAACGTGAACAGTGCAGCCCTCGACAACGACTTCGGGGATACGACAGAGCCACGCAGGGCTCGACCCCCCCCCCCTCGACTGAGGGGCTCGACCCCTCCCTCCAACAACTCCAGTATGGGGCCCATCCCATCCGTCCCGTCTCGCTTCAGCTGTGGGATTCGCGCCCGTCTGCGGAAGCCATGCCGCGACGTGCCGCGACAACTTCCACTGCCACCACGACCCGGAGCGCCAAAAGGACGAGAAGGCCATGCCGGCATAGTGCTCGACGTCCCTTCACCGGCACTATGCCACGGGCACGCCGCCCATACTCCACAGTTAGGATCCTGTACCCTCGGACCTCCCCTTGGTCTATAAAAGGGGACGCCCAGGTAGAAGAAAGGGGGATCCTAAAATCTTCGATCCGAGACTTTAGTTCAGACCCTCACACTCCACACATGCACCGCTGCTCGATCGACCCCTCGAGCAGCCAACCCATCGCCTAGGGCAGCCCCGCTAGCCTTAGGCACCAGCTCACTCCGAGCACTCCGTGTAACTCAGCTTGTACCCCCCCCCTGTACGAGCACATTGGGTGTAAATAATACAAGCCATCCTCCCCCGCTGGACGTAGAGGCTTCTTTGCCCGAACCAGGATAAACCTTGTGTCCATCTTGCATCACATCTGAGAGAGGGAGCACACGATATACAAATTTACTAGTTGGTGGTCTTGACCCCTGGGTCATAACACCGACACCTTTATTCATTATTGGAAGAGCACACGGTACAAACTTTATTGGACTATGTTTATATTAGGACATCTTCTCGCGCCGCTCGGGGCTGGCGATCTCTACATTTATTGGCAGGAGAGGTCAGCGGTGGTCGCTGCTTGTTCTGCTTCCTTTTACTTCTTTGCGGCGGGGTTGTCACTAGCTTCGGAGTTGTACGTATCCTGGATACGGTGCTTCTCGATGATGTTTATTGTCTGCTGCTCGCATACGTATGCGATCTTCAGGTTGGTGCAGAGGCTGAGCATGCCTTGTTGCATCGGGATCTTGAGCACCATGTATGTGTAGTGCAGGACTGCCATGAGCTTGGCGAGTGCTGGTCGACCGAGTATCGCGTGGTAGGCTGTCTCGAAGTCGGCGACGATGAAGTTAATGTGCTCCACCCTGAACTGGTCTTGGTCGCCAAACTGTACGGGAAGGGTGATCCGCCCTACCGATGTCGATGCCTTATTTGGGATGATCCCCCAGAAGGAGAAGTTCATGGGCAGGAGGTCCTTCTTGGAGTAATCGAGTTGGCGGAACGCATCGGCGAATATAATATTGAGAGCATTGTCGCCGTCGACTAGCACCTTCCTAAAGCGGCATGTGGCGATGGTTGGATCAATGATGAGTGGAAAGCGGCCGGGGTATCTATAATCCGTCCATTCATCTTCTCCAGAAAAGCTAATGGGTTGTTCTGACCAGTCGAGGTAGCGAGCGTTGGCTGAATTATCTCCTGTTGCTGCGACTGAGTAGATATCCTTGCGAACTTGACGACGTCGCCTCTCTCCTTCAACAACCACGCTGCCCCCGAAGATGGAGTACGTTGTTGAAGGTGGTCGGAACTCCGGCGCTAGTGGTTCTTGGTCTTTGCCTTTGTCAGAGTCATCTCTCTTTGCTCTCTTGTCAACTCTTCCCCGCACTGCTGACTCAAGTAGCTCACAATCGCGCATGGAGTGTTTCGAGTTTTTGTTTATGGGGCACGGGCCATCGACGATCTTCTCGTAGCTGGCATCGTAGTTCCTCCTTGGGCGAGCATTCGTGTTGGCGACATAGCGGTTGTCACGCCTGTAATCATACCTCTACGGGTAGCATTCGGAGTTGCCTGATCGGTAGTCCCGGTGGTCGCCGGCCCTTCCTTCGCTGCAGTAATCTAGCCGGCGGTCCCTGTCCCTTGTGAGTTCTGGGGAACGAGAGTGGCGTCTCCTATTCTCCCTGCTGCGGGTGGCGTCGTCTTGGTTGGTGTAAGGATTTGCGATTGTCATGAGCTCTTCTATGGTTGTTATGCTCTTTCGTGCCAACTTGTTTTGAAGGTCGTCTGTCCGTAGGCCGTTGGAGAAGATGGCGATGGCCTCCGAGTCAAAGATCTCTGTGATGCTCAATCGCTTGTCAGAGAAGCGCCTGATGTACTCGCGGAGGCTCTCGTTGCTCCTCTGTTGGACGTTCTCTAGGTGGTAGCACGTCCCTGGCTGGACACACGTGTCCTTGTACATCTTGATGAAGATTTCCTTGAGTTGCTCCCAGGTATCGATGGTGCCTTCTAGGATCTTCTAGAGCCAGCTATTGGTGGAGGTCGACAACATCACTGGCAGGTAATTAGCCATCACGTCCTGATTTCCTCCGGCCGCGTACACGGCGATCTCGTATGTGGTAGCCCACTGCTCTGGGTTTACCTTGCCATCCTACTTGTCCATTGATGTTACTCTGAAATTAAGGGGCCACCGGATTGCACGCAGATGGGAGGAGAGAGGGCGCAAGACCCTATGGCTCGTGGTGCTAGCGGCGGTGTTCGATCGCGTCGAAGATTATCATCATACCGCGGAGATCTGCGTCTGTGCTCCCTTGGTGGGCTTCGGCACGCATGTTCCGGTGTTTGCAAGTGCCGAGGATTGTCACGTTATTCGCCGTCACGTGGTGGGGATCTTCTCCTGTGTTCCCGCGGAGGGCTTCGGCGCACCTGTTTCGGTGTTCGTTCGCGCCGAGGATTGTCACGTTCTTCGCCGTCACGTGGTGGAGATCTTCGCCTATGTTCCCGCTAAGGGCTTCGGGGGTGGTTTCTGCTGTAGGATTGACCGGAGAATTCGACCATGTGAGCCGCTTTGTTGAACTGGACCACGGCTGTTCTATCTTCTCGATCTCAGGTGTGTCGGGGAGCTTGGACAGCTTGCAGGCAGCTACCGCCAAATTGGCACTTGGAGTTGGGTACAACTAGACGTTACCCATCTGGTCGAAATCGTGCTGGAGGTTGCACCATGGCAGGTGATCGCGATTCCTCTATTCCAGCTCGCGTTGTTCCCACACAATGCGCTCCTGCTCGCGACGCTCCTCGTTACGCCTTTTCTACTCATGGCGTTCTAATTCACGCCTCTACGCACGCTCGGTGTTGTGTTGTTCTCTCGCGACGCATTCGGCGTCGGTTTCGTTGTTACGGGCGGCGCTGTCGGCGGAGACTTGAAAAATCACCCCCCAAAGCCTAGAGGGAACTCTGGAAAGTCGCTGGTCGATCCGGAGGAGTCCGCGGTTTCGGGCCTCGTGATGGCGACCGAGTCCGATGAGATTGTGTCATCGAGGGACACCGCCTAGTTAGAGTCGCTGGGGATTGCGGAGATGACGACGGTGTTCACGACGGGTGCCACAGGGATCTGGTCGGAGATGGATTGAAACACCTGGTGTTGGAGGATCGCCACCTGGTCGCTGTATCCGCGAGGCGTGGCCAGGGGAGACCTGATACCCTTGGTCGTCGCAGTCGTCATCTTTGCTGGGGCTCGGTGGCGGCATGGTCAGCGGCCGTGATGGCTGGGAAGTCGGCGTCGAGCCGTCTGAATGAGGTTGATACACTCGATGATGCTGGCGTTGGAGCGGTCGATGGCGTCGACTAAATCGTCGATGTCGATCTCCTTTTGCGGATGGTACCTTGGTGTGGAGGGACGACGTACGGGCGGGGGCGCGTCTGCCCCGCGTGGAGTAGATCCGATGGTCCAGGACATGGATCCGATTTGGAGCATGGTGCCGGCCGTCGGGAGGACCATTGAATCCCGGAACGTAACCGCTTGACGAATCATGAAGTCGATGCACACACCTTCTACCTGGCGTGCCAACTGTCGACGAAATATGCGTCGCAGTCTACCTAGGGGTACCCTATGGTAGTAGATTGTAGGCGGAGGTGTGGCGACGGCGATCAAGCGTAACACAGAGAGCGTAGACACGGCGATTTATACAGGTTCAGGCCGGCAAATCGCCGTAATACCCTACGTCCTGTGTTCTGGTGGTTGGATTGATGTGAGTATTAGGTTACACGAGGTGTAGATGAGATCTGAGAGAGAGTTTCGAAGGGGTCCCTGCTCGCATTATATAGCCGGGGAGCAGGGTTACAGTTTCCATATCCTAACAGATTACGATCGGTCTCTTAAGGCAAGGAATCCAAGTCTATCTACTAGGATCTTCCTTGGCGAGCAAGACTTCTTCGGAGTCCTTGGCGAGCACGATGGGCTGCTCACGTGCCGCAAGGCCTTGTGAGGTAGGCCCATAAGGTCCCTGGGGATATGCCGAGGTAATATCCCCAACAACTTCATCAAAAGACTGATCAATAGATGACCTACGACTAAACAAATATTACAATGAGACAAAATTTAAAAGTAAACAAAGAAGTCGGCAAAAGAGACTCACGGAGGGCAGACAAGAGCTGGATCCTCTTCAGAATCCTCTTCCGTCAGAAGAATAGGCCGACCACCTATCAAAACAAATCAGTACCCTGTAAGGTTACAAGGAAAAAATGAACAACCAAGAGGAAAATAGCAACGCTCACCTACAAGAATGTTACCTGTGGGGGTACCCGAACGAGAAGAGCGACATTGAGTAGTCAGAGTAGGCTGAGCAGGAGATTTAGCCCTCCTTTTCCTAGAAATCAACATATTTTGAGCAATCTTGGGATTAGGAGCATATGGAACGTACCCCTCAGTGATGGAAAGACCAGGAATCAACCTGGAAGTAGAGCCCAAAACCGAGGCAACATTGGTAGTAACTCCAATAGACATTGGAACAACGACAATAACAGGCACATCAAGCTTGAAAGAGCATCCATACTCCTGTATTGAAGAAAAAGAGGGTCAACAACAAAAAAACATCAAAAGAACTCGGAATACAAGTGGCGTTACTAACCGGAGGCGGAGGATGATCAGCATCATATTCTGGAACTCAAGGAGGCATCGCGGAAAGACCACTCAAAACCCTACGCAAACAATCGAAAATCTCCTCATCTGAAAGATCGGAGTCCACAATAATTCAAGAGGAATCCGAGGGGCCCGTGTACTCAAAGCCAAGGTGCTCTCTCTTCATAAGAGGCTGAACCTAGCGACGAATGTAATTAGCAACCAAACCATTGATAGTCAACCCAGATTGCTTTAGATAGCTAATTCGGGCCAACAAGGGCTTAATAGCCAAAACTTTAGAAGAAGATAATTGTCATTCTAAATGGGTAGAGAAGTTGGTTTGGCAGCAAGGTCAGTAGAAAAATAAGAATCCGGCTTTGAGATATAAAACCACTTATCCGCCCAGTCCTTAACAGACTCATAAAGAGTAAACGAGAAGTAACTACCCTTTAGGCCTTGACGGATCTGAAGAGAACAACAGGAAAAGGAACGGCCAGTTTTGCTATCCAAAAGACGAAGATCAAAGAAATGCCGAAAAAGGGGAAGACAAGGGGGGATACCAAGGAATGCTTCACATAGACGGACAAACGAAGCAAGAAATAGAACCCCATTGGGGGACAGATGACGAATCTGGATTACATAGAAACAGAGAAAATCCAACAGAAAATCGGAAGGAGGAAAACAGAGGCCAGCACGGACAAAAGAAAGGAAGAGAATAGATTGATCAGGAGAAGGACTTGGAATCAGATGTTCACCAGGAAGCGAGTAATTGGAATAAACCTGTGCTTGAAGTAATCCATGAGCAAGAAGCATGTCACGGAACCGCCCAACTAATAGATATAAAACTGATAGGTAGAAATACTTAGCTGAGTATGGGGGTGCTCTCCCCCAAGCTGGATTTTGACGTAATTTCTTTTGATGTAACTTGCAGGTAGCAGAGGTGTTCTTGTCTTATCAGAGTACTCTGACAGCGGATAGGATGTCCTCTAGTTGTTGTTCTTCTTTGATCCTTGAATTCTGTGAAGCTCAAATAGACAACAAAGCTAGTGGAACTGATTAGTGTTAGTATAAATCTCTATCCTGGATCATGTCGAGCTTCCTCTAATGGATGTTATCATTTAGCAGGATCATAAACTCTCTATTATTATTATATTTTTATTTTATTTTATAAGACAAAAACATATTTATTTTATTTTTATGCCACCACAGCGAGTAGACTTATGGGTTTTATGCCATGAGTCTATTCACATGGGGCTTAGCAATTTTAAACATTTTTATTTTCCTTTTAAGATAGAGTAAACATGATTAACTATTTAGGGAAATTAAATAACTGAGGGAAAAAGGATAACTACCAAGTTTTACCTCTTGGCACGGTGTTCGGTGGCTTAAGTCCTCCAAACAGGACTCCTTATGTCCTTAGTTGTCCTAGGGCTCGTCGGACAGCGTGGCTAGTGCCTCCGGCTGTGCTTCTTCTTCTGCTATGGTTTCTTTTTCTCTCCACACTTGTGTTGGTGTGGTAGCCTCCCTAGGACAAGCTCTCTTTCCTATATACTTATTAAAATTGAAGGGACGTACCTTTATTTCTTCCCATGATTCTCCGCTCTCGTGCCTGGGGTAGTCATAGAATGATCTTTCATTTCCCAACCTTGGAGTTGGTGGTGTGTTTGTCCTAGTGAGTGGAGTTGCATATATTGACTCTTCTTCTACGGGGTATCTCTCTTCATATCTTGACACTTCTCCTTTATAGTTTGCCCATCCATCCTTGGTGTTCTGTTTCTTCTAGTTGTGGTAGCGACGTCTTCTTCTTATTCTATTATGCTTAGATTCTTCAACAATATAGTTAGCATTAAAGTAGCGATGTACCTTCTCAGAGGGGAAGTGTAAGTGCTCTTCTCCTGTCCCAATGTAGATGATAGCTTTGGTGGTGCTTAGGAACGGTCTTCCAAGGATGATAGGTTGATCATAATCATCTTCTCCCATATCAACGACTAGGAAGTATGTAGGGATGAAGTGGTCATCAATCTGGATGGGGACATCTTTTGCTATACCTTCAACGATGCGGCATGTCGGATCTGCCATCTAGAGTTGGGTGTATGTTGGATATTCTGAAGAAGTTTGACATGGGTGAGGCAAAGCCTCTTTCGACGCCCATGTCTACTATGACTGCCTTGGATGCGGACGAGGAAGGAGAGGCGGTGGATCAGACGGAGTACCAAAGCATGATCGGGTCGCTCTTGTACTTGACAGCGACTCAGCCGGACATCCAGTTTGTCGTCTGCTTGTGTGCGCGCTTTCAGGCATCTCCGCGCACTTCACACAAGCAGGAGGTGAAACGCATCATGAGATACTTGCGCTTCACTCCCGAATTTGGTCTTTGGTTTTCCGCCTCCTCCTCTCTTGTGCTTTGCGGCTATTCTGATGCTGATTTTGCCGGTTGTCGTCTTGATCGAAAGTCCACGTCGAGGACTTGTCAGTTTCTCAGATCTTCTCTTGTGTCTTGGTCTTCTCATAAACAGTCTAGCGTGGCTCAGTCATCCTGCGAAGCTGAATACGTTGCCTCCACTAGCTATTGTTCTCAGTTGCTTTAGATGATTCCAACTTTGAAGGAATTTGGTCTTGTGCTTACTAAAGTACCTCTGCTTTGCGATAGCATGAGTACCATTAGTGTGGCCAAAAATCACATGCTTCATTCCAAGACCAAGCACATTGATGTTCGTTTTCACTTCTTGAGAGATCACTACGAGAAGGGCGACATTGACCTCCGGCATGTCGAGATCCACAACCAGCTTGCAAACATTCTCACAAAACCTTTGGATCAAGCTGTGTTTTCTCGCCTTCGAGGCGAGTTGGGTGTTTGCTTTCCTTTTTAGAGGAGGAAAGTTTTGTGTATCATAGTTCTTGTTTTGGTTTTTATTTTGACCTTTCTTTTTGTTTCTTAGTTTTTAGTTGGTGTCAGTTTGCATTTTGCATCTCATTGCATTTGTGACATAGTTCATTTTAAGCTTCATACCTATAGCCAATATAATGAAACTATGCTCTATTTGAGGTGCTTTATGTGTCTATGGTGTTGCCTAACTTAGACTCTCTTTGATCTCTTGATATACAATAGAGCTAAGTTAGAAAAGCTTTAAAACTGATTTTAATTCTATATGTCACCTCTGAAATGACACTAGCATGTGTAGGCTTTTGAAGATCCCTTTTGGTTGTCTTGTATATAGCTTGTAACTATGGCTCTTCATTGTTTCATTCACTTCCATTGAGCACCATGTTTAAACTTGATCTAAAATGAAGTAGCTCCATAAATAGTGAATTGATAAGATCGAGTTGGGTTTGCATTTGTGAGCACTTCACCGTGTGTTCGAGACTGCTACCCATTTGGGTTGAACTTGAGCGGTGTCATGTATGACCAAAACCGGTGTGTTAAGCTCTTTGGCTTCGCTCGGTTGATAAGTGGCATCACTTTGCTTACAACCACTCGCATACACTTGTAATGTGCCTAAAACTGAATTTTGTTGCAAAACTCTGAAAAACGTTGAATTTGATTCAATTTGGGTCATTGGCTTGTTGTATGAACTTTGCTAGGGACAGTCTACTTGCTATACATGAGACAGTTTTGAGGTTGATCTTATCTGTTATGACATGTTTAGTTGTCTTTCGGTGGTGATACCCTTTCTTTGCTCACACATGTAATCTTCTCTAAACTAGCTTCTAGTGTGATCTTCAGCTCAACTAGAGTCTTTGTTGGGCACTTAGAGCTTTTTCTATTCTCACAGGATCACATCACTTAGATCATCCTTTCATTGTCTTAGCTCTATGTATGAAGCTTTTGCACTCATTTTGCATTTCATGGCATTTGTGGCTGAAATCTTGAGTTTTGAGCTTTGATGAGCTACATGTGTCAACAAGGGGGAGAAAGCATGCATTTCATACCTTCATTGGTCAAGGGGGAGAGTGTTCAGCCATCTACATCCAAGGGGGAGAAAATGTGCTTTTGTGAAAAACTTGCATTTTTGGCTCTTTTCACCCTTCTTGGTATCTTGAGTGTGCTTTTGCCCAGGGGGAGTTCTTGCTAGATGTGTTGAGCCTTTGCCTCTTCTGGAGGGTCTAGCTTGTGTTGTTGTCTCCGACAAATTTCGATTGGCCTTTTGAGCCTTATTTGGTTTGATTGGTATCTTTGAGCTTTAATCGGTGTTTTGATTGGTATCCTGAGCTTTCGACAGCATTTGATTGGTATCTTGGATGTGCTAGCGATGTTGAGCCCGTTTTTGCCTCTTCTTGAGGGCTAGCTTTGTTTTGCTTGGTTGCGTTCAGCCATTGCCCATGTCTTTGGGAACCAAGTTTTGGATACGATTTGCTTCTCTCAAGTGACCCCATTTTGGCTTTCTTAGCTTTTGGTCATTTGGAGAGCTTTACCGTGTGGCTCAAATCTAAAATGCACTTGTGTTGACAATGCACTCATCAAGGGGGGGATTGCGAACACATGGTTGATATGTGCCCAGGTTTGTTTAGTTTTGTGATGAGTGATTGACCAACACTTGAGTGTTTTAGTTTGAGCGGTTTACACTAACCTTTGCAAAAGCAAATGTGTGCCTGTCTATCAGCTTGTGGTGTGCAGGTGCTAGGCCCGGAGACAGTGGTCAATGGCGTGGTGAAGGTTGAGTAGAGGAGGTCAATGGCGTGGTGAAGGTCGAGTAGAGGCTTGCCGTGCCGATGGACTGAGAGCGGTGAAGGGCGGAAGCGGGGCTTGGACCGACGGACCAGGAGCGTTGTGGTGACTAGTACTTAGCACTGGCGAGCGTGAGAAGACATGGAGGTAGACCATGTTGACCAAGTCAAGACGGCCGACGAGCGAGTCGAGCAGGAGGCTCATGGGGACTCGGAGTCAAGCAGGGCGAGGACAAGGTGGCATGAGTCGAGCGGTTTGGTGGTTTGGGCCTCAAAACCACCCTAGACGGTTTCCGAGTTTGGGCCTCAAAACTCGGGGTTCGGTAGTTGAGACCAAAGCTACCGGTGGCGGGTTTCACGGGTTTGGGCCTCAAAACCCGGGTGGAGCTTCCGAGGAAGCGAGGACGGCACGTGGCGGAATCCTAGAAGTTGCGTCTAGGCGACGGCAAGTCCGGGCAGGAAGCGGGGCTGTCCGATGAAAACCTAAGAAGATATTTCGGGAGCTTGGACTGCAGTGTCTCAGGACTAGGTAGTTCACTCATGTATCAGGGGGCTATTTGGAAATGTCCAATAGACCTAGTTAAATAGAGGGTGAAGGGTTATCTTCATTCTCACTTCTTGCATTTGCCTTCGTCCCTCTATTCCTAGGTTTTCCCTTCCCTAGTGATTCTTGCTTGAGGTCCACAAGTTAGTCTTTTTAAGAACTGATTTGTGCAAGCAATGGAGGCCGTAACCTCCTCGTGTCCTCCGGGATTCGATTCATGAATTGCTTGTCTCGTGTTCTTCGCGTTTTTGCAATTTCCCTCTCCGGTGTTGTTTCTTGATATCTCTCATTTCTTGATATTTTTGAAAACCACTTATTGGACGAGGTGCTAGGATCCCTTGTGAAGGTTTTGACCAAAGGAATCGAGTTCGTTTGGGGTGACCACGCAGATCGGGCGATTTTCCTTTCTCTGGTCATTTTTCTTCCCCCTCTCGGATTTTGATTTATCCCGAATTATGTGAGGCACCAAAGGCTATTAAACTCATGGAGTAGCATCAATACTACCTCAGGATCCTGCCCACAAAGTTTGGGATCAATCGGAGTTGATTTGATCAAGTTTGAACGTTTTCCAGAAATCAGCCGAAAACAGCTCACTGATACCGGACGTGTCTGGTGTGAATTCCGGATGTGTCCGGTATTTTCCCTTGGAACTTTGAGCTGAAAGTTTGTGGAGACCTGATCCTTGGTGTCTAGAACCTAGGGTTAAAATTTCAAAAAATTTGGACATGATTTGATACGGTTTTCGAATTTTCTCTTGAGACCTGTCTGGGCTGAAAATGCAAACCGGACATGTCCGGTATTCGCTGGAGCAGCGCTGCAAATTCGCTATCTTGAGCGTTTGGACTCTGAATTGCATTCCGTTTGTTGCATTGGGTTTCTACCTTGTCAAGGAAATTGTCTAGGTGCTCTTGTCACTAGTGGACTTGGGTGTTTTAGATTCGAGTACTTGCTTCTCCCATATAGAAGCTGAGTGTCTCATTTTCCTTCCTTCGACTCGGTTTGTGAACTTGGCGCTTTTGTGGTGTCCCGCTGTGTTCCTAGGGAACATACACCCTCTTCTTGGGTCGTGGATATCACGGTGAGTGGGTTTGGCTTTTGGAGGTGATTTTGGGACAGCGGCCAAATCTTTTGAAAGAAATTTGAGGCTCCCATTCACCCCCCGTCTGGTCGCCGTTATCGGTCCTTCAAGTCCTGGGAGGGACTCATCTTCCTTCTACCTATAGCTTCGGAGGTCCCAGGGGTTCCCCGGGCGCGTGTAAATGCCCTAGAAGTTCCCGACGAACGCGCATCGCAAGAAGCTCCACCCGTCTATGGTGTCGGGCGGCAAGTGCTCGAGCCACATGCGTGTCGAGTCCGAGAGGTGAAGAAGCAAGTTGCGGATGATGAAATCATCATTGTCCGCGCCGTCCGCCTGGTAGGCAAGACGGTAATCATCGAGCTAGATCCCGGGGTTCGTTTCCTCGAAGTACCGGATGACGTTGGTGGGTTGCCGGAAGCGTTGCGGAAATGGCGCGAGGCGGATGCTACGAACGTACGCTAGAGGACTCGCCGACTCGGGGGGGGGGGAACCGATCCTCCTCGTTGTCGTACCGACCGCCCCGACGAACGTGGTAGCCTCTACTCATGCCATCCTGCTTGGTGTTCTTATGTGCATCGAGCGTGTCGCGCACATCGCGCTTATCGCCTACGCGGGCGTGGACCGTCGGGCGTCGACGTGCATCCGGCGTGGGAGCCTGATGGACCGAGCCCTCTCGGTCGTTGAGCACCGGGTCGGCTGGGTCTGCTAGTGTCACATTTTGGTGCTGACTACAACACGGTGCTTGGTTGTTGCTCCGGTGAGCTGTTGTCGCCGGCACGAGTTCGGCCGAGCTCATCCGCCGCCATTGTTGTCAATGGCGTGTTGCGAGGGGTCTCCTGGGATCGTGTTTGATGAGGATGAGAGTGGTGTGCTCGGTTGAGCCTGAAAGGTCACTGACGGCGAGCTTGGCCGCGTCTATTGTGGTCGCCGGCGAGAAAGGGGGAATGGGGACGCTGACAGGTGGGGCCTGACCTGTCAGTGAGTCTTTTGAGTTGTTTTCTATTTTTTGAAAATGAATAGTGCCTACTTTTGTTATTTTTAGTTCTAATTTTTGTACAGCTCCTAAAATTGTGAAATAAATTCAGTATGTTCTCTGATATGTGTAGAAAAATATAAAAATATAGTATAACTTTGTTCAGTACATTTTATTGTTATAAAAATGCTCATTTTAATTAATAAATGCAATTTCAATGATTTTTAATAAATTAAATATTGCTTCAAAAATTCTAAAACTTATTTTACAATATCCAGATGATCTGAGTAGCTTAAATAATAATTTTGAGCCTGTTTTGAAGAAGTTCATAAAATCACTTTTAATTACTTATTTATTTAATAAATAAAATAGTGTTAATACTTGTTATTTTTGTATCTATTCTTTTATAACTCCATAAATCATGAAATTAATTTTGCAAACTTTATACATCTATATGTTGCTGTACATAAAGTTTGAGGTCATTTAGACAAACTTTTAAAACTTGATTATTTAGTTAATTAATAATTAATTAATAATTCAGTTAGAAACCCTAATCACTATAGGATTTGGGTGATTTTGAATTGCTTTTTAAACATGTGTCATTATTCAGTGAGAAACACAATATGAACATTTGATTTGATGTGATGTTGAGTGTTAGTTCTTTTGGACATAATTATTAAATTACTTAGTTAATTAAGCAAGGTTTAAGTAATTACTTAATGAACTAGATTTACTATTCTTAGTGAAGGAAAGTTGTACTCAAGATAATTAACCTTGATTAGTCATCACTTAGCCATGTGCTTTTGATTGTTTGTCAAGCATCATGTTTACATTCAAGCATCATCTTAAGCATATCATTAATATTGTGTAGATAATCTTTTGATGGAGGGGTCCATCATCGATCTGGTTGATCAACTCTTCAAGATTGGGTTTCTATAGTTGTGGTACTCAATCAGAGATAGTTTATTCTACAAACGAAGGCAAGCCCCTTTGCATTCAAACCCTACCTTGTATTTCAAAGTTTTTCTTTAAATACACCTATGGTTAATTATTGCATGGTTACTATTCAAATAAATTCCTACTTGATGCATAGCCTTATTCTTGAATATTTATCCATGTACCTTGAAACCGTTTTTAAAATACGAATGATACTTTATGCTGCTTAGCAATGCTTAGACAGATAGAGTCAGATGATTTCCTGTCATCTACGAGAACAAGTGATAACATGATTGCTGCGGCAATTGGTTATGCACTTTTGAGAAAGGAATGTTGATGGAAGTAATAATCGGGACCGGGCGGACATGGTGTTTGGGAGCCATCAGTGATGACTGGTGAGCGGGTTCTCTTCGCCTGTGTCATTAGGAACCGTCCGCTGTTGAATTGCATGAGTTAAGAATTTGGAGTACCGATCACATACTTTGGGAAGCTGGACTCTGGCTATTCCAGTCTTAAGAATGGTTAATCCGCACTGGGAGTGGTGAGATGGCGAGAGTATTGTGTACCCTCCAAGTTCAAGGAACTGGATGGAGGTGTACTGTGCTCTCGGGTGGCGGAACCCCGGTCTTGGCTGGAGGATCTAGGGAAAAGTAGTTATATGTGTGCTTTAGTGCTGCATATGCCGTGTGGTTGGGAAGCCCCAACTGGGTTTAATCAGTTCGAATCGTCGTGCTCCTTGGTTATGGAGACTTAGCTCACTCTTCTTCCGCGTAGTAATACACTTAAACTGGATACATGATGTTTCCTTTTTGAGATGGTTTGTTGCCTCGTTATCTATCATAAATTCAGATAAGTACTTGAGTAACTGTTTATGAGAACTAAATCAATTTCAATTCTTTTTATAAATGCTCATTTATGCAAAATACTTGATTCTTGCAAAACCCCACTTTGAATCCTATGACTTGCATACTGTTATATATCCACCACCTTTTATTTGTTGGGTAAGTCTTGTTGAGTACTCCTGTACTCAGGGTTTGTTAACCCTTGTTGCAGATGAAGTTCCTAGTGCGGTGGCTACAACTTTTTGTTGTATGACCGTGGCTGTCGTTGAAGATCAGTCCTTGTGACTCTTGGGCAGAGTTCCTGGTTTGATTCCTTATAGTATTTACCACTAGCTTGATGTAGATATGACAATTAAGTTATGTTTCAAAATTATAGTTTGTAATATAACTTCATAAGGCTTCCGCTATCTGTGTAAACCTCCAAAATGTAATTTATTACAAGTTCACTGCTACCAATGTCTTAATGTGGATCCTGCTCGGAAAGAGGTGGATGACTCGGTTTAAGATGACGACACCTGGCAAATCTTTTAAAACTTGGATCATTTGTTGGGATTAAAGTTGGATGGACAATAATCCTGGCAAGTGGACCCTGTTCTTAGAAGATTCTGTCACAATGAACTAGGGAGAGAAGTTGATGGATGGATTTGCAAATACTCTCTCTCTCTCTAGGGCTCTTGCTCTCTTCTCACACCTCACAAGGTCTTCAACAATCCAAATGAGCAAAGGCAAGGTGGGAAGACAAGGGGTGGAGTATAAATCCTCCCCCCACACAACTAGCCTTGGGCTGCTAAAAACAGATAGATTAAGTTGGCGATGGACGCTTCATCACCCTGCCCAACGGCTAGTTTCTATTCAAACTATAGGCGACGGACGCTCCGTCGCTTTGCATCGGACGCTGCACCTCAGCGTCTAGTGCAAACTCGCTGCTCTCGGGAAACTAGACATTTAATCGGCGGACGCTCACCAGCGTCCGATGCCATGGTGACGGACGCGTCCGTCGCTAATCTACCCTCTCTGGAACTCTCTGTTTGTGCGACGGACGCTCTGGATGAATACCCTAGCATCCGACGCCAGCGTCCAGCGTGACGGAGAACGTCTGTCGCCTCTGCCTTCAACGTCCGATGCCCAGAAAGGCTCTCTCTCAACTTTGGTTTTTGTTGCGATGAACATAGAAGTTGTTCTAGGCTATCTTACGGTCACCATAGGCTTGCTTAGAGCTAGGGTTGTCAAGTGTGCACCACACCTAAGTCATGAAGCTCTCCTAAGTCAAGCTACTAGTCTCAACCCCTCTTGATAGTACGGTCAAGGATCAAATAAATCCCTATCTATACTAAGTGTCATTCATCTCCTTATGACACTTAGACCCATCAATCTAGGGTCTTCATCATGTCTCTTTGAAATCTGAAATGATATCCATCTTGGGGGCTTAGTGATAACCATTGATGCCCATTCACATTGATCACTATGGCTAAGCTCCGCATAGCTTCTGCAAAACACACATTAGCCATAATAATCTCCATTTGTCGTTAATCACCGAAACCAATAGGGTCATGATTCTTCAATCTCCCCCTTTTTGGTGATTGACGATAATAATCCTCGAGTATAAGATATAAGAGATGAATGGTTAGGATTTCAAGTGACATGGTTAGATTGAGCAAGGGTTAGTGAATAAGAGTGAATGAAACTTGCTCATCCAAGCCAAGCCACAACATGTACTCAAAGATATGAAATGGAATCGGAGTACCTCACATGATATGCTCAAAGATATATCGGAGTATGTCGTGGAAGCACAAATACCATTAGTGCATAGAGACATATCATGAAATAAGTGACAACTCACAAGATATATTAGTGAAAATCAAGAGTATGTCATACACAAGTAACTCACAAGCATCACACATATATAAACAATGCAAGGAAAGCATAGACATGATGCATGAGTATGGGGAAGTAAAAAATCACACAAGTAAGTCCAAATCCCTCCCCCGATCTCTGATACTCGACTACTACCCTCTCTCCCCCTTTGGAGCCAAGCACCAAAAACTACTAAGCAGCTAGAGCATCTGGAGGTGGTGCAGTCGGCTCACGGGCACGGAGGTCAAACTGTGAGTAGTCGGGACTCGAGTCACTGCCGTCATCTGCCTGACCCTCTGAAGCTGGCACTGACTGTGAAGCGGTCTGGGTAGGCTGAGTTGATGCGGACTCGGTGGCTGGATCTGCTGACTGTGAAGCAACTGCAAACTCTCCAAGCTCCCCTGAGGCTCTGAAGGTGTGACTGTAAAACCTGGAGCCTCTGACAGTCCTGCCTCGATAGTGGCGGGTTCAATGACCTGGCTAGTGTAGCCTTGAGGCGAAGGAGAAGGTGTCACGGCCAGGGCTGCAAGTGTGACTGCTGCTACTACCTCTGCTGGCTGACCCTCAGACTGAGTTGGTGCCTCTGACTCTACTGCCTCTGCTGCAACTGTTGTAGCCTCTATAGTAATAGCAACAAGAGGAGGGGTGGTCACTGTCTGAGTAGAGCAGTCTGGTCCAATCTCCGACAAAGAAACTGAAGAGAGGTGAGTGCCCATCGCAAGAGGAGGAACCTCAAGTGGCTGAGTGTCTAGCTTTGCTCTGCCAGGTGAGTCCTCACCAGTCAACTCTTTTTAGGAAGCCGTCAAGTCACGAGTGGCCTCCTCAATGGTAGCCCCCCGGGTAGGTGTGAAACCCGTATGAAACTCTCCGGAGGAGACTAACCATGATGATACCTGGGTCATCGGCGTCTGGTACACTGGAGAAGCTGGCGCCTGACTCTACTGTCCAAAGGACGATAAAGCTGGAGTATGCACCACCATTGGAGGGGTCTGTGTCTGGGAGGTGTACTGCTGCTGAGACACCCTAGGCAACTGTAGATATGGAGTGAAAGATGGCATGGAGCTAGAACTGAGTAGCCTCTAAAGAATCTGAGTCTGCGTCCTCTGTATCTTGGCCTGCTGCCTCTGGTAGGCTAAAAACTGAAGCTAGAACTCATCCTGCCTGGCCTGAGACTGTGCCTAAGCTACAAGCTGCTATGCTGCTAGTCTCTGTACCTCTTCTGCCTGACGGTGTTGCTCCTCAGACTGTCATTGCTGCTCCTCAGCCTGACGAAGAAGCTCCTCAGTCTGACACTGCTGACTCTGCTCCATCTGTGTATGTAGGGCTATCAGAGTAGCCTGTGAAGAGTCGGGAGCAGGTGATGGAGCTGAGCTAGAACCACCGGCCTCGTGGTCGTTAGACCTAGGTACGTACTCGAGTATCGGCTGGTAGTCCTTGTCACAGCCGTCAGAGGGTAGATCATCTGTGTAAGCATCATGAACTGTTGTGTCAATCTGAGCATCTAAGTCAGCAAGCTCAGACTCTGCTATGTCCTGAACTGTGGCATCCTGCTACTCCTCAGTCAATGGTCGAATGTCTATCTGCCGAGTGTGAGGGTCCTGATGCCTACCACGACCTCTGCCACTGTGGAACATGAGCTGACTCATGTTGTACTCTGGGAAAACGGTGGCAGAGCGGGTAAGAGTAGTGTGGAGAACCACTGACTCGACACGAGCTATCATCAAATAGGAGATCCAATGAGCGTACTGAAGCTGCCAGTCACCCTGGGCATTTGGTTAACCGAAACCGATCGGTTCGGTTTCTCTGTTAATTACAAAATTTGGTTACTAGGAAACTGGGAACCAATCGGTTAGTCAGAAACATTGGAACCGAGCAATTTTGGGTTCGGTTAGTTCAGTTCGGTTTCGGTTCCAACCAAACTAACCAAGCTTCTGTCTCAACACAATTTTGCTAAGAAAAAAAACAAATCCACTACGCCAGGTGTCGCTGCGCTGCGCTAGGGCGGGGAAGGAGGCTGAGCACATGGGCAGGGAAGAAGGGGCGACGTCGCGCGCCGTGGCGGGGAAGGAGCTAGGGTCGTCGGCTCATTACGACGGGTCGGAGAAGGAGCAGGGGCGCCGCTGCACTCCGGAGTGGGAAGGAGCAGGGGCGCCCGCGCCACCATGCGTCGAGCGGGGAAGGAGCAGCGCGTGCGCGTCACCGTGCACTGTGGCCGGGAAGGTGGGGCGCTGCCGTGCCATGAGGACTGAGGAGGAACCAAGGAAGGAGAGGGGGAGGGTCGGGAGAAAGAAATGTGGGCGGCGGGTGGGAGCCGGGAGGGGCGTGGAGAGGAGCCTGGAGGCCAAGTTAGGGTTAGGCTGCTTATATAGTAGGGTTTAGTTTTGGGCCGGGCTGTATGCGCATTCTTTGTATTGGGCCTTTACAAATTTTGGTTATTATAGGTCATTTTGGTTAACTGAGTGTCGGAACCGAACTAACTGTATTAATTTCAGTTCCTGAGAACCTAGAACCGAACCTGGAACTGAAACCGATCAGTTCGGTTACTTCGGTTTCGGCTTCGATTAGTTCGGTTCGGTTCTCGGTTTTTGGTTTTTCGTGCCCAGGCTAAGCTGCCAGTGTCCTCTGAATCCAGCTGCTATGATATCCTCCCACTACTACAAAAATGATTTTGCGTAGCTCCCCATTTTTGGGGTCTGTGGCGGGCACACAATTTGCCCGCCACGGTAATTGGGTGGCCGGCCTCCAAGGGCCGGCCGCCCCAGCGCCCGCTGCGGTAAACGATTAACCGCGGCGGGCGGCATAACGTGCCCGCCATGGTAAACGGCTATTAACCACGGCGGGCGCTCTAAACCGCCCGCTTCGGTAAATCGATTAACCATGGCGGGCACGTTATGCCGCCCGCCGCGGTTAATAGTCATTTACCGTGGCGGCCATATTATGTTGCCCGCCATGGTTAATTGTTGGAAATAAATACAGCCGCCCCCCTCTTCTTCCCCACGGGTCTTCCTCTTCTAAATCATGGAGGGGGAGATTTTGCCCTAAATTTTAACCAAACCTTTGAATTGAGGTATAGATCTTGGATTTGGAAGAAGAGGACCCAACAAGAGGTACATGGAGGCTCTCTCAACCCTCTTTTATTCATCTTTGTGCCTCTTGCTGCTTCTAGGATCTAGATCTAGATCTAGAAGCCATGCATGGAAGAGAAAGCTTGTTTTTTTGCTTTTGTAATACTTCTTGTTTCTTTCTGCAGCCGCCCCTCTTCTTTCCCATGGGTGTTTCTCTTCCAAATTGTGTGGAGGTGGAGGTTTTGCCATAAATTTGAACCAAATCTTGAATTGAGAGGTTTAGATCTTGGATTTGGATGAGAGGACCCAAACAAAAGGTACATGGAGGATCTTGCATCCCTCTTTTATTCATCTTTGTGCCTCTACCTAGCTTGTTCTAGATCTAGCTAGCCATTTCAATTCATGAAGATTATATAAAAAAAACTTGTGTTTTTACTTTTGTATCCTATTTCTTTCTTGTGATGTCGTTAACTCAATGGCGATTTGTAGGCATTCAAGTCAATGGATAGGTCCGAATGGAAGTACCGGGTGAACAGAGTTAGTTATTCGTGGTACTTGGATGGATTGAAGAAATTTATTGCCATGGAGAAAGCTCACTGTGAGAGGTTGAAGCGGACGACAACCATATGTCCATGTTCGCACTGTCGGAATCTGAAAGGCTACGTAGATAGCACGGTGCACACTCATTTGATTATGTATGGTTTTGTCAAGGATTACACCGTCTGGACATTTCACAGTGAAAGAGTTGATGCGAGTGGTGGTGCATTAGGACTGAGCTCGTCATTAGTGGTGGAGGATAACGATGGATCTGGACATTTCAGAGCACCTGTCTCATCTTCAGCACCAGCCGACAACATAACGGTGGAGGATATAATTCAGGACAGTGACGACGATGACGAGAATGGTGGGGATGGTCACGATGAGACTCTTTTGAATTCTCTCGAGGATGTAAATTTCTTTGAGGGCTTGCTCCACCAGATCGACGAAGATGACCTTATGTTCGGCAAGTGGTTGGACAATTTCAAGGAGATGAAGTAGGCGGCAGTTGATCCTCTCTATAAAGACGGTGGAAATTGTCCAAATGAGTGCACAACCCTCCGTTTTAACCTCCAGTTGTTAATGTTGAAGGCTCGGCATGGTTGGTCTAACACTGGCTTCAACGAGTTGTTAAGTCTCATTGGTACCATGTACCCAATAGCTAACAACGTGGCTGCCAATACGTATCGGGCGGAGAAGATGATTCGACCATTGGCGATGAAACTTGTAAAGTTCGAGGCATGCCCTAACCACCGCATCCTATATCGGGGCAAGCACGAGAATTCGACCAGTTGTCCGAACTGTGGCACGAGTTGATACAAAAGGAATGCCGGTTGTCGTGTGGATGCGGACGACAACGAGGTAGCATCGCGAGGTGGGCCAAAGAAGAAGAAAGGGGCCAAGAAGAGCACTGCGGCTGAGAAGAGGATCTCGGCTCTACAGGATGATGAAGAAGAGGGCTACACAATGAGGAAAAGTCCTACGCTATTGGTGTGGTACCTGCCAGTGATCGATCGCTTGCGTGCGCTATTTGGGAACCCAGAGGATGCCAAACTCATGTCATGGCATGCATCGACTAAACGTGTGAAGGATGATGACAAGCTACGACACCCCTCTAATGGGAAGCAGTGGAAGGATTTTAATAATAAACACCCAGAGTTTGGCAAGGAGTCTAGGAACATTAGGTTCGCGTTGAGTACCGACAAGATGAATCCATTTGGTGAGCTTAGCAGCTCCCACAACACTTGGCCAGTCGTCCTCACCATATACAACCTACCTCCACATCTATGTCAGAAGCGCCGGTACCTTATGCTGACTATGCTCATTCCTGGACCGGCATAGCCAGGCAACGATATAGACGTGCTTCTAGAGCCATTGATGGAGGAGATGAAGATACTATTTGATGTTGGGGTTACTATGGTGGATGCATCCCGTAAGAAGTTCACCCTAAGAGCCATTATTTTTGTCACCATCACCGATTACCCTGGGCTTTTCTCACTATCAGGGCAGATCAAAGGCAAGACCGGATGTGTGGTTTGCATCGATGGCACATGCTACACCTACCTCAAGGGATCCAACAAGACTGTGTACATGAGACATAGACGGTTCCTTGCCCGAAATCACAGGTACCGGAAAAGTGTCATGAATAAGTACTTTGACAATGAGCACAAACCGTAGCTTGAAGAATCGACGCGGCATGCATGGGGGCGAAAGGTGTATGAAATGGTCAAGAACATGGATCAGATCCAGTTTGGAAAGAAGAAGTTAGATAAAGATGGAAAACAGAAGAAAATAACAAGGAAGCGAAAGCACGCGGATGGTGAAGCAACGCCTGATGCCCCCCTTGTTCCTTTCAAAAAGAAGTCAATTTTCTTTGAGTACTTATCGTACTGGAAAACACTAAATACACCCCATGCCATCGACTGCATGCACCTCGAGAAGAATGTCTTTGAAAGTGTCATCGTTGTCCTGCTAGACATCCCGGGCAAGACAAAAGATGGTCTCAAGTCACGGACAAACCTTATCAACCAGGGCATCTGGCCTGATCTTCACCTAGAACCGCCTCAAAACGGTAAAGTTAACATTCCGGGTGCGTCCTACAACCTAACGAAAGAGGAGAGGACGAATATTTGCAAGTTAATTAGGGGCATCAAGGTGCCGACTAGTTTCTCTTCCAACATCAAGAGCTTGGTATCCATGAAAGACCTCACAATGACCCGCTACAACTCACATGACTGCCACATTATGCTGACGGTGTTCCTTCCTATTGTGATCAGAGACTATCCGTCCAGAGTACGTGAAGATGGTGATCACACGAATGTCATACTTCTTCAATCGCATCACCCAGAAGGTCATCGATGCGGCTGAACTGCCTGCCCTGAAGGTGTTCATTGCAGAGACCCTCTACCAGCTCGAGATGTGCTTACCTCTGTCTTTCTTTGATATTATGCCGCACCTAATGATGGATATGGTCGATCAGATCGAACAACTAGGCCCCATGTATATGCACCAGATGTGGACGTACGAGCCGTTCATGTCCACCCTCAACAGATACGTCCATAACCGTGCTCGTCCGGAGGGCTCTATGATCGAGGCGTACACGACCGAGGAGGCCGTGAACTGCTGAATAAGATACATAAGAGATGCAAGGGCAATTGTACTACCAGTCCATCAGCATGAAGGCAGAACCTCGGGTATGGGGTGCACGGGCCGGAAAGTACGAACTCATGTACCATACGAAATGGTGGATGAAGCTCATTTTAACATCCTCCATCAGTTAGTGAGCATGGAGAAATACGTCGAAAAGCACCTGGAAGAGATCCGCGCTGCTCATGATGGGCAACAAACAGAGGAATGGGTTAAGAACCATCACAAAAGAAGTTTCATAGATTGGCTCAAAGAGCAACACGTACCACTTGATGGATGCCCTGATGAAGATACAGAGACCGTGAAGAGGCTTGTGTCACGTCCGTCCAGCCAGGTCACCACATGGCAGGGGTACAACATCAACAGGTACATGTTCCACACAAAAGAGAAGGACAAGAAAAGCGTGGCTCAGAACAGCGGTGTACGATACGAGGGCATAGACGAGTCCACAGGCCAGAGGAGGCAATTCTATGGACTAATTGAAGAAATCTGGGAACTTGATTATGGTGGAGACCTGAGTGTAACCGTCTTTAAGATCGAGTGGGTCAAGCCTAAAGCGGTTGCAGTTGACGATTTTGGGCTAACCACCGTGGACCTCAAAAGTATCGGTTACAAAGATGATCAATGGGTAGTAGCAACTGATGTCGCGCAAGTGGCATACTATGTCTATCCAGAGGACACTAAAAGGCACGTGGTTGTTTCAGGCAAGCAACGGATCATGGGAGCTGATGGGGTTCAGAGTCCCGAATAATAAAACAACTACGCAAAGCTCCAACTTTTTATCGATCACCCAAAGAAGATCAAGGTCGTCGAGGATAAATTCGACAAGACGAAGATGATGCCCTTGGCCTGCCTTGATGGTGAGAAGCGTACCATGAAAGCCCCTGCACCAAAATGATTGTGTTCACAAACAATTATGTAATTGTAATGAGCTCCATATGCAAGACAAGTACGTTTTGTAACCTTTAAGGGATTCATGTTGAATATTCAAATACCTTACTACTCCAAATATTCAATGATACTATGCAATCTTTACTACTCTACCTATCTACAGTACCTAGATGCTACCTTACTACTACTTTACTACTACTGCTACTACCTTAGTACTTTACTACTACTTTAATATTACTACCTTACTATACTTTACTACTACTACCTTACTACTGCTTTACTACAACTACCTTACTACTACTTTACTACAACTACCTTTACTACAAGTACCTTACTACTACTTTACTATTTTACTACTTTACTAGATTCAGTTCTGAACTGAACTGGATTCTGTTCTGAACTGTATTCAGTTCTGGAACTCATTTACCGCGGCGGGCGACCTAACATGCCCGCTTCGGTAACTGATTTACCGAAGCGGTGCTCTTAAGGGCCCGCCGCGGTAAATCATTTACCGAAGCGAGCATGTTAGGTTGCCCGCCGTGGTAAATGGAGACCTATATACGCGGCTTCAAAAGCCAACACCACCAAGTCCTTCGCGGTTTCATTTTCGACTGCGAAGGGCTATCAAAACCCAGTGCCGCCGCCGCCACCATCGTCGCCGCCATTCCTCTCGCCTCCTCAATGTCGTCTCTTCCTCTCCGGTGCTTCCACGCCCTCATCCAGCGTTGCTCCATTGACCTCGCCCTAGCCCGGCGGTGCTCCTTCGCCCTCACCGTCCTCCAGTGTTCCCTCACCCTCGCCCTACCCGCGCCCTCGTTCTCCGTCGGTGCCCCGCCCTCGCCCCGCCCTCGCTGGGCGGTGCTCCTCCGGTGTCGTGTCGTCGCCCCGCCACCCTCCCCCCCTCGCCGACGCAATGCTCCTCCGGTGCCGCGTTGTCGCCCCACCCTCGCCGGCGCATAGCTCTTCGGTGCTTAACCTAGCTGTGCTTTACCTACCTAGTTGTGCTTTACTACTTAGCTGTGCTTACAACTACTGTTGCTACTGCTTTACTACCTGTTGTGCTTTACTACTGCTTTACCTTGCTGTGTGCTTACTACTTGTGCTTTACTACCTAGCTGTGTGCTTACTACTTGTGCTTTACTACTACTACTGATTTACCTAGCTGTGCTTACTACTGCTTACTACCTAGTTGTGTGCTTACTACTTGTGCTTTACTACCTAGTTGTGTGCTTACTACTTGTGCTTTACTACTACTACTGCTTTACCTAGCTATGCTTACTACTACTTACTACCTAGCTGTGTGCTTACTACTTGTGCTTTACTACCTAGCTGTGTGCTTACTACTTGTGCTTTACTACTACTACTGCTTTACCTAGTTGTGCTTACTACTGCTTACTACCTAGCTGTGCTTACAACTACTGCATGCCTTGTGCCTTGTGCTTACAGCTGTTTGCGCTTATACAACTGCTTTACTACTACCTACTGCTTATACTACTAACTACCTACTGCTACTGCTGCCTGGTGCTTATAGAAAGTATTAGCAACTGCTTACTACTTGTTTACTATTAGCAATTGCTTTACTACCTAGTTGTGCTTACTTTGTGTTGTTTGTGCTTACTACTACCACTACCTAGACTTGTTTAATTACTACCTACTACCTACTGCTACTGCTACTGTTATCTACTGCTACTACTACCTACTCCTACTACCTATGATGCTTCTGGTTTTTTGGCATTTGAAGTTTCTATTTTTTTAAAAAACTGCCTATGATGCAACCGTGACCATGATATTGGAGATTTGGAGTTAGCATATGCCACTGAAACTACTTATCATTTATTTTTTGGCATTTGCAATGATGTGAGACTTTAAGCTGAGGCAGCGGCGATGATGATAAACATGTCCCCATAAATGTAACCTACTAAACTTGGATGGCTTGTCAAGCAACCTGCTAAACTAGGATGGCTTGTCAAGTAACCAGTTTAGAGGTGATGTGATGACAAAGGACAAAATCTGAGCCAACTATACCTTGTTATTCTTACTTACCTTGTGACTCATTTACTACTAGTAGTACTAGACTTGTTTACTACTACCTACTGCTTTACTACCTAGCTGTGCTTACTACTTGTGTTGTTTGTGCTTACTACTTCTACTGATGCTATACTGCCTTGCCTTGCCAGTTTGTGGTTTTAGTTTTTTTAAACTGCCTATGATGCAACCGTGACCATGAAAAAGGATATTTGAACATAGCAAATGCCACTGCTACTGATCTACTGCTATACTACTCTACTACCTTACTACTACTACCTTACTACATGAAAACAACTCTATTATCCTATATACCTATTCTACTTATGCAATGGCAGTGGCTTATTCAATGATGTGAAACTTTAAGCTAAGGCAGTGGCGATGATGATAAACATGTCCAAATAATTGTAACCTGCTAAACTAGGATGGCTTTTCAAGTAACTAGTTTAGAGGTGATGTGATGACAAAGGACAAAATCTGAGCCAACTATATCTTCTTATTCTTACTTACCTTGTTACTTGTCTTCCTTGAGGCTACCTTACTATTGTACCCTACTACTACCTTACTATTGTACCCTACTGAAAGGTCTATTCTTTATAGCTTTCCAATGACTGAAGAACAACCAGCCAGCCAATGGCGTGACCCTACGCCTAGTTTGTCTTCAACTAGTTTATGCTCCAGCGTGTCCGTGACCCCGAAGAGGCCAAAGAAACAACGTACAGAGGAGGACAATGACCCGACCTACCAGCCAGAACAAGAAGCTGATTCGGGGTCTCCGCAGCAGGGTAGCGAGTTACCACTGGTTAATTCCTCGGCAGTTGGAGTTCGAGGAGGAACAACTAGAAAGGGACGTAGAACCACCACCCGCTCCCTCGACGGCGACCTCGTCGAACAAATCTAGCACCTCAAAGCGGAAGAGAGGGGAACACGGGAGGCACCAGGTGCATGAAGCGGACGAAATCCATGTGATTCTGACGGTGGGGCCAGATGGACAGCCGTTGAGCCCACAATCGGTCCTCGCCATGTTCAGCAACCAGTGCGCATGTCTGGTCAAGGAGAAGGCGGAGATCACTTGGGAGGACTAGCACTCTGTACCAGAAGACTATAAGGAACATGTCTGGAGAGAGATCCTTCGGCGGTTCACTTATCCTAAAGATGCAAATCTGGCTAAGTGTAGGGGTGGGTCATGCACATGGCGGGAAGAGCACTACAAAACTTCAGGAGCTTTCTGTCCAGGGATTACCTGAAGAAAGGGAAGTCACCATGTGATAAATACACTAATGTGAAGCCGCATCACTGGGAAACTTTCGTCAGACAAAAAATGACCGATGAAGCAAAGGAAAAGAGAGAAAAGTACAGCGCGCTCGCAAAGAGGAACGAGTACCCCCACCACCTGGGCATGATTGGGTTTGCCGGGCATAAGCCCATGTGGTGGGCGGAAGAAGCGGCCTTAGCTGCGGCTGGTATGCCCAGCCCGTTAGCCGAGCTCCCGAAAAGGGGACGGGACTAAATATATGCCCGCAGGCCGAAAAAGCTGAAGGAGGGCAGAACCAAGTATAACGAGCCATGCCTCGAGGAGGTTGAGAAGGCTCTCATCACCACAGCTGCGTCCAAGAAGGACAGCGAGAGCTCTGAGGTCGTCAGGGGCCACGACTTGCTGACCGAGGTGCTAGGAAACCCCGAGCACCAAGGTCTCGTCCGTGGCGTGTCATCAAAGATGAGCTAGAACGCAGTGGAGTCATGGAAAGCCGACAGTGCTAAGTACAAGTCGAGGAAGAGGTATAAGGATGACATCTTTCACAAAGGCGTCCAAGAAGGGGCATCTCAGATGATCAGGCAGGGGATAAAGGATGCCTTTGCGAGTCCTGACCCGCACATGGTAGCACTAAGGAACCAGATGTTTCGATAGGCTGGCGTGACCCTTCCTGGCAAGCCGATGATCGAGGACAACCCAAGCCATTGGGAAGACGACATCAAGGAGGTCGTGAGAGCCTAGCTTTTGGTGCCGTTCGGTAGGGTTAAGAAACTAACCGTGGCCGAGGCATGTGTGTTTCCAAGAAACGAAATCCAAGGTTACACCAAAGTGACATTGAGATCGTTCCACCGACAACGACGATGACTCCGACATCACAGCCCTCTTGTGTCGGATCTTCTCCCCCAGACCCGGACGATGGCAGGGATGATGATGACGAAGACGCTGACAAGGCCAACAACTCACCCCGAGGCACGAGCCCGCCTCCTCCTCGAAAAAGTCAGTCTCCGGAACTGACAGATGCGGCAGTAGGTTCAGAGGAAGCCCCGGGGGACAAGGCAACGCCTACAGGTGAACCTGTGACAAGCTGTCCTCCACACCTAAGCAGCCAACCTACGAGCCCAATCGAAGGACCGAGAGGTTCAGAGGAAGCACCAGGAGACAAGGCACCTTCTGTAGGCCAACTGAGGACGAGCTCTCCTCCAAACCCAAGCACTCCTCCTACTAGGACAACCGAAGTAGCGGGAGGTACAGATGAAGAAGCAGGTGTAAAGACATCGTCTGCTGCAAGGCAAACAAGCCCAGGCACGTGCCCTAACACGCCAAAAAGGCTGACAATGAGGCAGATGTCGTACCCAAGCTCCTGTACTCAACTGCGTTTGACAGGTATACATGCATGGTACTTGTTTTCATTCATCTATCCGGTACTCCTTTACACTCACTAACGTCTCAATCACATTGATCCAGGCCGAAAACACCGATCTATGCTTGCGAGCACCTAAGGAGGTGCAAGGCCTACAGCAACAGCTGGCGGCAACTCAAGAAAGGAAAGGACTGGTGGATGAATGTGGAAAGCAAACAACACTACTTCAAGCAAACAAGGGCAGACTTATGTAAGTTTGCCTTAGACAAATGCGTATATGAAGGGGAAGTGTTCTTCAACACCGATAGTCCATTATGCCAGGAGCCAAAGTACGAAAAGCTTAGGAACTGGCCTACCATGCTAAATCTAAAGGATTACAATTTCGACATGGATTTTACAATGATCTAGATAGTGATGATGTTTGTGAGAACTTTTGTATATATGTAAGTGTGTTTGTGAGAGAGAAGTGAGAATGAACAAATACTAAGTATGTCTTGTGAGAATTTCGCCGGTTTCATGTGTATATACAATTAAGTGAATGCATATGGATGTCTTGTCTATATATACGTGGATGTCTTGTATATATATCTATGGATGTCTTGTGTATATATCTGTGAAATGTGGATTGAATTTGAATCTGAATTTGAATCCTGAAACTGTTGTATCCTAATTTTTATTTATTTTATTTTATTTAAATTACCGAGGTGGGCATAGTATCAGGCCCGCCACAGTTAATTCCTTAACCGCAGCGGGCATGTTACAACGCCCGCTGCAGTAAATCCATTAACCGTGGCGGGCATGTTACAGTGCCTGCTTCAGTTAATCGATTAACCGTGACCACACCACCGAAGCGGCCTTGTTTGTCCGCCGCGATAAAGCAAAAATGCCCGCCACGGTTAAGAATTCTGTAGTAGTGTCCATCTCACTAACAAGAAGATCCCATAAGTCGAACTTCTCCATCCTGACAAGGTGTGCAAACAGCCAAAGCTAAAGTCTAGTAAGAGTCTCGCGAGCTCTGACTCTAGGAAGAATAGTGCACCGGAGAACCTCGTTCAGGACATAGGTAGTTGGCGTGAGGTCACGCGAGCGATGACTGGACTCGTCTTCGAACGACTGTCGAAAGCATGACCGCACAAAGTCTATCTGTGACACCACTCCGTCATGTGGTCGACGAGGTGCCTCCTGGTCACCATAGCACAAGCTGTGGATCCTCATCTTGGAGGCCTCAAGGTGAAAGATCTCACGGAACTGGGTGTCATATATCCTCACATCTCTGCCTCTGAATCCAAAGTGTATGAACTTGTGATCAGGGGATACCCACAAAGAAGCATAGAACTATCTGACCTAGTACTCCTGATATGTGCCAACTTGACCAATCAGCTTGGTCAGCCCCTGAAGATACTCTAAGTGTTGGGCTATCTCGGGGCCACTGACATCCACTATGGACTAGAGGGGGCAGACTCGGTGTGCTCGTAGAGGTGCAGCTATCTCAATGTATCCTCTGTAGAAGTCCTCGTGCACAGTAGTGTAGAAGTCCTGGGAACCAAGTCTGAAAGTCCACAAACAACATATCCTGTAACTGCTTCGCCGTGAGGGCGCAAACCTGGTACCTAACTCGATTGGGGATCCGTGGCCAAGGAGGATCTCTATCATTGCGCCTCGGACCTTTGGGCCTAGCTGGCACCAAAAGACGAGAGTGTGTGACTCTTTGTGACACTAGCTCCTAGACGGAAGCTGGCTATGTGTGCTTTGTCTGCTCAGGCTCGTCTCCCTCTATAGCCTCTGGGGGCTTTGTCTCTGTCTCCGCTCGAGAGGGGGACTCACGACGCACTCCACGGCGAGGTGAGGATTCAATCCTCAATCTGGTGCGATGTCCACCCTGCTCGGCAAGCTCTGCTGCCTCGACCGCTGCAAGTGTTGCCACTGACGCTGGATCCATCAACGGACTCTTGCGCTTCTTTGACACTAGCTTCCCCTTGCCCTTATCCCAGTCGGTGGATGGACGATGTGGAGTGGAGGGTCGTCACCACCTGGAGCAGGGCCAACGTTCTTCGTCCATGCCATTGCAGGGCACGAGAAGAACTAGAACACAACTGAGAGAAACAACTATCACTGACAAGCAATCCCCAAGTACCTCTGACAGCTGATCACCTGACAAACCACTGACCAAACCTCTGTAAGAGTGGCACACCGGCCGTGGACTGTCCTCTCGAGGCTTTGCCTCATTTCGTACTAGCGGGCTTTGCCCCGAGTTATCTGTCACTGCTCAAGCAATCCACTAACATAGCTGTTCGATAGAAAAGAAGAGAGTATATAATAATGTAAGCATGTATCTATAGTTAAGAATATCTATTTAGAACCATGAAGTAGGTAAGATAGAGATCGTATCTGCCAATAGTACCTCAAAACAGTGACCAAAAAGAAGAATGAGATGAGAATCCTGGCCAGATCACAAAGCAATCCATACACCTAAACAAATTGAGGGAAGGAGATAGAATTAGGTTTAGGCAATCGAAGATTATGAGCAAGCTTTGGATGGGTGGCATTGCAAGAGGTGATCAACATCCCTAAGGAAAGAGCTTGATAGAGCAAGGTGCAAGAGGAGTAATCACCTTTGGCTGTGGAGGAAGCAAGCCAGGGAGGAATACCCAGCAAATGTTGCGTGGTCGAAGTCCCCAAACCACAAGGGTGGCTCCTCTCTCTGGATCCACTCAGTCAAAATGCTTGAGTAGAGAGAGAGAGAAGAGCAGAGTGGCGGCACAATAGAGTGGGGAGCAAATTCATCGGCGGCAGGAAGTCAGGTGAGCGGCGGCGCAGCGAGGGCGACCTAGTGGAGCGAGAGAGGCGGAAAGGCGATGCGACGGAGGAGGAACGATGGTGTTCAGATGACTTTAGCAACTGACCGAGAAGAGACGGTTTTGAAAACTCATATGCACCCTGTTAGTTGGCGACGGACGCTCTGTCGCGGTCAGACGGTTGCTAGGGTTCACCATCCGTTGCCCTAACAGTGAGGAACCAGAGAGCTCTTAAATGCGTCAGACGCATCTGACGCACTTGCGACAGACACTGGGGAGCGTCCGTCGGCCCAACAGAAAGTATGCAGAGGGCTCCATGGAGCATCGGACGCGTCTGACGCCTTCGTGACGGACGCTACGGAGCGTCCGTTACCCCTTAGCTGAGCGACTTTATTCTATAGACGATCACGACGGACACTGAGGCATTGAGGGTCGAGCGTCCGTCGACAGCGTCCGACGGCTTTTTCAAGAGATTTTTCAAATTTGATTTTTGATTCTTTCTCCCAACCAAGTCCTAATCCTAATAAGATGCAAATAACACATGATTGGACTTGATATGAGAACCATCTCTCAAACTCTCATTTGCAAGTAGTTTGCCATAGGCTTTAAGCTAGTTTTTAGCTCAAAATATTCGAATGGAAGCTCCAAGGAAACATCATAGGGCCACAAGAGGGGTATAGAAACATCTTGAGCTTGGAATGCTCCCCCTAAGTGGCGAACCTAGCGGATGCTCAAACTTAACCGAAAAGAAACGGCAAACAACACATGCAAATGCAATGCATTACTTGGAATTTCAATCTAGGTTGCTTACAAGTTTAAACCGCGGTTAAGCTTTGTCACACGCTTTGAGGGCGGTTATCTCAACTGCGTTAGCCAAGCCTATGTGCATTACTAAATTAAGCATATTATATTACATATGCATGCATGGTTGGCTCACTCAAGATCAATTTTTAGAGAAGTTAGAGTGATCAAGCACATTTAACTCACTTCCCAACCTACAAAAGGTTGACTCATCGAGTGGTTTTGTGAAGATATCCGACAATTGCTCTTTGCTCCTAACTCCAACTAGTGAGATATCCCTCTTAGCCACGTGATCTCTAAGAAAGTGATGGCGAATATCTATGTGTTTGGTGCGAGAGTGTTGAACCAAGTTGTTTGCAAGTTTTACGGCGCTTTCATTATCACACAAGAGTGGAACATATTTTAAAACCACGCCATAATCAAGAAGTGTTTGGGTCATGTATAAGATTTGTGCACAACATGCTCCCGCGACTATGTATTCTGCCTCGGCGGTAGACAAAGCCACACTATTTTGCTTCTTTGAGGACCAAGAAACAAGTGATCTTCCTAGCAAATGGCACCCTCCAGAGGTACTCTTCCTATCAACCTTACACCCGGCATAATCCAAATCAGAATAGCCCACAAGTTGGAAGGGAGCTCCTTTGGGATACCAAAGGCCAATGCTAGGGGTGTGCCTTATGTACCTAAGGATTCTTTTTACGGCACTTAAGTGCGATTCCTTAGGACTAGCTTGGAACCTAGCACACATACACACACTAAACATAATAGAGAGTTTGGTCAATCGGTTTACCTCCCTCGTCAAGGTTGAGATGTCCATTAGTAGGCATTGGGGTCTTGATTGGCTTGCAATCCTCCATCTTGAATTTCTTGAGTACATCATGAGTGTACCTCTCTTGAGATATGAAGGTCCCTTCTCTCATTTTCTTCACTTGGAAGCCAAGAAAGAAAGTTAGCTCGCCAATATCGACATCTCCAACTCTTTGGACATCAATGCACCAAACTCCTTGCAATGATCTTGGTTTGTTGACCCAAATATAATGTCATCGACATATACTTGGCAAACAAAGATCTCTCCATTAAGTTTCTTGGTGAATAGTGTGGTATCCACTTTCCCGATCTTGAAGCCCTTCTTGAGTAGGAAGTCCCTTAGCCTCTCATACCAAGCCCTTGGAGCTTGCTTCAATCCATAGAGTGCCTTGGACAACCTATACACATGATTAGGCAAATTTGGGTCTTCAAACCCAGGAGGTTGTGAGACATAGACAAGTTCATTAATGAAACCACTTAAGAAGGCTCTCTTCACATCCATTTGAAAGAGTTTCATCTTGTGATGTGAAGCACACGCCAAAAGGATACGAATGGCTTCTAGTCTTGCAACCAGGGCAAAGGTTTCTCCAAAATTAAGACCTTCAACTTGAGAGAACCCCTTTTCCACCAATCTTGCCTTGTTCCTCACAACCACGCCTTGATCATCTTGCTTGTTCCAAAACACCCACTTGGTGCTAATGATTCTTGCTCCTTTGGGCTTTTCTACGAGTGTCCACACTTCATTCCGGGTGAAGTTGTTGAGCTCTTCATGCATGGCATTCACCCAATCCGGATCCGCAAGTGCATCCTCCACACTAGTAGGCTCAACAAAGGAAACAAAAGAGTAATGCTCAACATAAGAAGCAAGTCTAGATCGAGTTGTTACCCCTTGATGGACTCCCTATGATAAGGTCTTGTGGATGGGCTTGAAGTATAGGTGTGGATCTTCTATTAATCTCTCGAGGAGGGGGATGTGTTGCTTCAACATTTTGAGTTTCTGCCTTGGCTTGATCTCGAGGGATGAATGTATCTTCTTGTGCTTCCCTCACTTGTTCTTCATCAACTTGAGGCATGTGAGGTGGAGATGGCTCTTGATTTGTATCATCTTCAACATCTTCCACCTCTTGTGGGTTGATAGCACCAACGGGCATGCTCTTCATAGCCTCCCTCAAGGGTTCATCACCTATATCATCAAGATTCTCAAGCGCTCCTTGGGAGCCATTAGTTTCATCAAACTCCAAGTCATATGTTTCTTCAACTAAGCTAGTGGCTTTGTTAAATACATGGTATGCCTTGAATTTAAGCGAATAACCAACAAGGAATCCAATGTCACAACACCTTTGGAACTTCCCCAAGTGTTGACGCTTCTTGTAGATGTAGACTTTGCATCCAAACACCCAGAAGAATGATATATCTGGTTTCTTCCATTCACAAGCTCATAGGGGGGTCTTCTTGAGAAGCCTTTGGACAGATAGTCAGTTGGCCACATAGCATGCAGTGTTGATTGCTTCGGCCCAAAACTTCTCGGGGGTGTTGTACTCATCAAGCATTGATCTAGCAAGAGTGATTAGAGTCCGGTTCTTCCTCTCTACTACATCATTTTGTTGTGGAGTATATGTGGCGGACACTCCATGCTTGATGCCAACTTCATCACAATAGTCTTCGATCTTGGTGTTCACAAACTCGGTGTTATTGTCACTTCTTATCTTCTTGATATTCACATCAAACTACTTTTGTGCTCTAGTTGCAAACTTCTTGAATATGCTGGTTCTCTCTCCCTTGTCTTGAAGAAAGAATACCCAAGTGTATCTAGAGTAGTCATCAACTACCACCAAGCAAAAGAGATTGCCTCCAAGGATAGCATAAGTGGTAGGTCCAAATAGATCCATGTGGAGTAGCTCTAGGACTCTTGAGGTTGACATGAAAGCTTTGGTTGGATGAGTGTTTTCCACTTGCTTGCCGGCTTGACATGCACTACATAACTTGTCCTTCTCAAACACCACATCCTTGATGCCTCTAACCATCTCCTTCTTGACAAGCGTCTTCAAGGTTGACATGCCCACATGAGCTAATCTTCTATGCCATAGCCAACCCAAGGAACTCTTGGAGAATAGACATGTTTGCAAACTAGCTTCATTTGAAGTGAAGTCCACTAGATAGAGATTGTTGTGCTGAAACCCCTTGAATATCAATGATGAATCTTCAATCTTGGTCACAACTACCTCATTGGGAGTGAAGAGACATTGGAACCTAAGATCACATAGTTGACCAACCGATAGCAAGTTAAATCTCAAAGATTACACTAACAAGACATTGGATATTGATTGATCATTTGAGATAGCCACTTTGCTAAGTCCTTGCACTTTCCCTTTTGAATTGTCCCCTATGGTAATCTTGTCTTGATTTTCACAATCTTCATCAAGTGTGGTGAACATCCGGGGGTTGTTGGTCATATGTTGAGTGCAACCACTATCAATTACCCAATGGCTCCTACTGGTCTTGTAGTTCACCTACACACAAGCAACTTGGAGTTAAGCTTGTTGTTTGGGAACCCACACTCGGCAGGGACCCATAGCCTTGTCAACCAACTCCTTAGCAACCCACAACACTTTAGGCTTGTTCTTCATCTTGGGACCAAGAAACACAACTAGTGGTCTACCCTTGGAATCCTTGTTTATGATGAAGTGTGCATCATGAGCAAATGGCCTTGTGTGCTTGGGCAAGGTCTTGGGTGGCGGAGTCTTGCAATCATAAGAAAAGTGACTAACTTGACCACACTCAAAGCATCTTCTTGGCTTAGGCTTTGGCTTATCATAGTTGTTGTTCATGGCCTTGTTCTTGTAGTAGTTCTTTGCTTCAATCTTGACCTTGGCCTTTATCACTTGGTTCTCCTTGAATCCAACACCCATCTTGTCATTCTTCATGATGGTGTTCATCAAGAGCTTCCTTTGAAGGTTGCGGCCCTTGGTAAACTTCTCCAAGCCACTTGCTAGCTTGGTCTTCTCATTCTTGAGCTTTGCATTTTATTCTTTGAGAGAGTTTATCAAGGTGATAGCATCCTTGTCTTCTTCCTTGACCGACTTGATAGTAAAGGGCTTGTTTGCCTTGAGGTTGATTAGCTCTTCCTTGAGCTTTGAGTTTTCTTCCCTCATCTTCACATAGTCATCATACTTGTCGGCTTCAACTACCTTCTTGCCCTTGCACTTAGCAATTTGCTCACTAGCAACATCATCAAGCAAGTCCTCACAAGAAGTAGCACTATCACACTTAACAATAGGGTTAATAGCAACATGTGTAGTAAGATCATGTGTAAGAAATTCATTAGCTACTACTAGTGTGCCATGTTCATTCTTGACTTGGTTGTAGTCATCTTTTAGCAAGTTATACCTTGTGTGGAGCTCTTGTGATAACCTCTCAAGCTTATCATGTTTGTCATTAGCTTGCTTGAGTGAGGCTTTGAGCTTCCTAGTGCTAGATGTGAGAGAATTGTTCTCAAGCTTCAAATCATCATTAGCACTAGACAAGGCATCAAGCTTACCATGCAAGTTTTCTTGGACCTCAAGTAGTTTGTCATTTTTAGCTTTGTACTTCCTTATGATGTTTGAGTATTTGTTGCAAATTTTAATTAGTTCATCATAGGAAGGTGCTTCATCATCACTATCACTACCACTTGAGTCACTATCACCATCATCCTCTTTTTATACCTTCTTGTCACCTTTAGCCATGAGGCATAGGTGTGTAGAGTATGAGCCCGGTGATGATGGAGGAGGTGGCGGTGGAGTAGAATAACCAATCACCAAGGCGGCCACCTACTCATCTTCACTTTCACTATCAGAGGGCTCACTTGAATCTTCAATGTCGGTGAGCCAATCTCCAATAATGTAAGCCTTGCCATCCTTCTTCCTCTTGTGGAGGTCGACGTTCTTCTTCTTCTTGTAAGGCTTTTCTTGCTTCTTGTCATCATCGCTTGAATCATCTTGTGCAATCTTCTTGTTCTTGTAGTTCTTCAACTTCTTGTTCTTGAACTTGTCTTTCTTCTCTTTGGTGCATGTATGAGCTAGATGACCAAGAATCCCACAATTGTAGCACTTCATTTGTGAGATGGGCTTCCTTGAAGAGCTTGTGAAGAATTTCTTCTTCTTTGAGTCAAACTTGACTCCATTCTTGTTTAGCCTCTTCAACATCTTGGTGGTCTTCTTCACCATGAGAGCGATGTTGTCTTCATCTTCATCATCACTTGTGTCCTCAACCACCAATTGAATCTTGCACTTCTCTTTTGTGGAAGCTTTGAGGGCCAAGTCTTTCTCCTTCTCTTTTTCTTTCTCTTTCTTCTTGGAGGAGGATGAAGAACCGCCATCACCGATCTTCATGTACATCTCATGAGCAGTGATCTTGCCCAACACTTGTGTTGGTGTACATGCGGAGAGATCCCCTTGGTGAAGAACGGTGACGATGTGGCCATACTTGTCAATTGGCAAGACACAAAGAATCTTGCGCACCACATCGGCGGGTTGCATTTGGGTGAGCCTAAGTCCATTCAACTCCTCTACAAGAATATTAAGACGTGAGTACATCTCATTAGCAAGCATGGTAAAGGAGTTCAACTTAGCCATGACCAAATGGTAGCGTTCCTCACGCTCACATTTGGTCCCTTCATGTAGCGCACAAATGTTTGTCCAAACATCGTATGCGGTTTTGCAATTCCGCACACGGTTGAACACATCCTTGCCAATGCCACGGAAAATAATGTTCTTTGCCTTGGCATTGTTCTTCTCAAAGAAGGGATCCTCGGCGAACACGGTTCCACCAATGGTGGCAGCTTTGTGCACACTGATATCCACGGCCTCAAGGTAGGCCTCCATCCGCACTTTCCAATAAGGAAAATCATCCCCATCAAACATGGGTGGCGGTCCATCCCTATGGGACATCTTGCTCTAGGCGGTGAAGCCTAATTTAGAGCAACAAGGCTCTGATACCGATTGAAAGGATCAAGATGCCCAAGAAGGGGGGGGTGAATTGAGCTTATTTCAAATTTCTAAAGCAAATATGAAATCCTAAACAAATGCCAATCACCGTGTGCCTAACGTTTGTGTGCCTTAGACTATGAAAGCGGTAGCAGGGCAAGGAATTGAAAAACAATCCTACACAATTCTAGTATGAATGGAAAGACAAGTGCAGAAAGTAATGCGGTATGAAAGAGCTATGGAGAGAAAGCTTGACACGACGACGTTTTGCCGAGGTATCAAGGAGTTGATACTCCCCCTAGTCCTCGTTGGAGCACCTCGCAAGGTATTGCTCCCCCTCAATCCCGCGCAAGGGATGAGTGCTCTTTACGGACTGGTTCTTTGCCACTCTGGCTCGGTGAACCGCCCACAACCGATGAACAAGTCGATGGAGAAAGGCCGTCGACAATCCTTCCGGCGATCACCCCCTCCGAGCACCATCGGACCATCTAGGTGATGTCGATCACCAAGAGTAACAATCCTTGATCTTCACTTGACTCAATCCAGCCTCACAACTAGAGTGGATGCACACTTGATCTCTTGGATGAACTAGGGAGAGAAGTTGATGGATGGATTCGCAAATCACTCTCTCTAGGGATCTTGCTCTCTTCTCACACCTCACAAGGTCTTCAGCAATCCAAATGAGCAAAGGCAAGGTGGGAAGGGAAGGGGTGGAGCATAAATACTCCCCCACACAACTAGCCTCGGGCTGCTGAAAATAGACAGATTAAGTTGGCGACGGATGCTCCATTGCCCTGCCCAACTGCTAGTTCCTGTTCAAACTACAGGCGACGGACGCTCCATCGCTTTGCATCGGACGCTGCACCTCAGCGTCTGGCGCAAACTCGCTGCTCTCGAGGAACTGGATATTTAATCGGCGGACGCTCACCAGCGTCCGATGCCATGGCGACAGATGCATCCGTTGCAAATCTGCCCTCTCTGGAACTCTCTGTTTTCATGACGGACGCTCCAGGTGCATATGTTGATATTTGTTAACGCAGACAAAAGAATCACTGGGAAATAATCCGCAAGTGCACGGATATCGGTGATCATTTCACCCGGGATATTATCCAGAGTATTGTAATTTGTTTTTCCACAGGGAGAAAGGGTGCATCTGACTAACCAAATCTATTGCTATTAACCTTTAGGCTACAAACAAGGTGATCGTGATATGAGCGATTAGAGAAGACCGCAACAGCACTCTCGTTCTAGTCTATGCAAGATATGCGTTATTATTCTATTGGGGAGAACTTTCGAGATAAGAGACACCACAAAGGATGCTTAGCACGTGGCCTATAAAACCTACCAATTCTTCTAACGGGATTGTGGAATCCAAAGGTATCTACTGAATTGTCACGTTCCAAGCTACTACCACAGGTCCGGCTAGACAGGGGATATCTATGAGTATCCTAGCCCAAACACCACCTTTACGCTAGAGATGATTACCCTACTCTCTACGCGAATATAATAAAGTAAACTCACAAACCAAAGAATAATAAAACAAAGAACTTACTAGAAGTAGAAGTCAAAATACCAAAGAAATCCTAGGAGCAAGCCTCGGGTATGGAGACTTGATCTCGAAGATACAAAATGGAGAGGAGACACCAACAAGCTGGGCTTCCTCCAATCCACACCTTCACTCTAGCTCTCTCAATCTAGAAGAGTAAACTCTAATCTCACATAGAAACTAAGGATAGATTCTCTTGATTGCTAAGCCCTAGAGAATAGATCCATAAGGGATCCTCTCTGGTGAATCCTCTCTAGAAATATGCAAATGAATAATGGATTGCCTTTAGCCAGGGGGCAGGGGTCCTCCTTATATAGCCCCCTCAAATGAACGTCAGTCGTCGGATCAAACCAACATTAATGCAGGGGTTAGATTGATCCTCAAAGGCGGTGGAACCCTAATCCACGAGGTGGAGCCTCATTGGTTGCCAGCCTTGGGCGGCCGCCCTAGCGGGGAGGGCGTCCGCCCTACCCTGCTGACATGTGGGCCCCTCCTTCCTAGGGGTTGGTTCTGGAGTCTTCTAGATTACTCTTTTTCGTACGGAGGTGTTTTGTATCTATGTAATCCTTACTTGTGGGCCTCTTTTGCTATTTTGCAGCGTCTGGCACGACGGACAGCGTTCGTTGCCTCTGCCTTCAGCGTCCGACACCCAGAAAGGCTCCCTCTCAACTTCGGTTTTCGTCGCGATGAACATGGAAGTTGTTCTAGGCTATCTTACGGTCACCATAGGCTTGCTTAGAGCTAGGGTTGTCAAGTGTGCACCACACCTAAGTCATGAAGCTCTTCTAAGTCAAGCTACTAGTCTCAACCCCTCTTGATAGCACAGTCAAAGATCAAATAAAGCCCTATCTATACTAAGTGCCCTTCATCTCCTTATGGCACTTAGACCTATCACTCTAGGGTCTTCATCATGTCTCTTTGAAATCCGAAATGGTATCAATTTTGGGGGCTTAGTGATAACCATTGATGCCCATTCACATTGATCACTATGGCTAAGCTTCGCATAGCCTCTGCAAAACACACATTACCCATAATAATCTCCATTTGTCGTTAATCACCAAAACCAATAGGGCCATGATTCTTCAGGAACTCCGTCGACCACGTGACCCGACCAGGCTCGGGGACTACGACCACCGTGTCTATGTCAAGCAAACAACAGTATTCTATAGAAGAAACTCGGGGACTGCAAAAGATTTGATTCTGATATAAGAACCATTGCCCTTACATCAGACTCGGGGACTACGTGTATTCATAGTCCTTTTTTACAAAACTCATGTTTCAGTATTCGACTACAAACTTTTATGCATTCTTTATGTTTTATAGAGCTTGGCACCACGTGCATGCTTCACCTACTACCAAGCTCGGGGACTAAGTTGGTACACTTCACCTTGCGGTGAATGTACTGATTTTCTTCTCGACAAACTCTGCTGTTTCCATTTTGTTTTTGCAGAGTCTAAGTGGGTACACTTCACCAGGAAAGGACTTTAAAATTTTTCTGCTTTAGCTCGCCACATCAATCCAACCAACAAAACACAGGACGTAGGGTATTACGGTGATTTGCCGGCCTAAACCTGTATAAATCGCCGCGTCTACGCTCTCTGTGTTACGCTTGAACGCCGTGTCTATGCTCTTTGTGTTACGCTTGATCGTCGTTGCCACACCTCCGCCTACAATCTACTACCGTAGGGTACCCCCTAGGTAGACTGCGATGCATATTTCGTCGACATGTGATGGTTCCGGTATGTTCTAGATTGTTCCCAAGTTGAATTCCATTGCGATGTTGATATCTTTCTCATCAGGGCTCTAAATATAGCAAGTGCTAGGTCCATTTCGATCGGCTCGACGAGCTCTTCGCAATGATGTACTCCAATTCCTTATTTGAGGCACTTGTATATAGTAAAACTTGAATGTCCTACAAAATAAGTGAGAACACCAAAACTTGTGGAACTCGTTAGAATTAAACCCTACAACTATGCTTTATAATTTATTTCTTATCATTTCATGCAATAGTTGGTGGCTATATTTAGGTGTTAAGAGGCGTCAACAAGTTCCCCCAAGCTTAACCTTTGCTAGTCCCTAAGCAAAGTTAAACTTAATAATGGATCAGGAGTTGCTACAATGCTTTCATGCCTCAAAAGTACACATGCTTTCAAACAAAAATTCTCCTATGGATTAGAGTAAACTATTCTAACTTTCAAACTTACCCGTATTACCTTTGACGATGGGGCTTATAGCCTTCACTTGGGTCTTGAGCAATTGAAAAGTAGAATGATCAAGCCAAGTACTATGTCTCAAGCTCTTCACTTTACCTTCATCCTGGAGTTTTGTAAGGTTTTTCAAATAAAATCAAAGTCTCTTTTGTATGACCCTCTCAAGTCTCTCTATATGTGGTATTTGTGGATCCTCACCAAGGCAATAATAGTGTTATTCCTTCTCTCTCTCACCCTATAACTAATAGGCAATATATGGAGTTCATAGGTGGGGAGAAACAGTGCATACATACCTGCAAAGCATATATTGTAAAGTCAAATAATGGATTCAGAGAAACAAGGCATACAATCAAATCAAGATGTGCATGTGTATGGGATATATGGTGGATGTATGAGGGTGAATATGTGGTGGATATATAATGGTGTATGGTGGATATATGAGGGTGTATGGTGGAAACCTAATTCTACTATGCTCCTTGAATATATACATCTCTCTTTTGGAACTTGGAATTTTTTAGAGAATTTGGGCTTGCTTTCTTTCTTCTTCTCTTTTTTTTCTTCTGTTTTCTTTCTTCCTTTTTTTCTTTAGAGAAGTGGGCATCTAAGTACCCATTGTTCTTGGTAGGACATTTGTCCATGTTTTACTCTCTTTATTCTCTCTCTTTTTTCACAACCCCAAGCCTCTTTCTACAATAAAGCTTTTGAGAGACGATGACAAGGAAATCTTTGGAGCAGTTATAACTGTGGTAATGGAATATATGGACAGGTGGAAAACTTAGGATATTTTTGGTTGCTTACTCCCAAGGTAGGAGTAGAGCATTTTTCTGTGGATATAAATAGCATATATGTGGATGCGTACTTCCAGGATAGAAGTAGCATATATGAGTGGAGTGTACGTGATCTTGATTTTAAAAGCATGACAAGTCTCTAAGGGTCAACAAAGCTTGAAAAAACTCAATGCATATACAAGTAGTGAGGATAATAGTACAAGGTTTTCCTAATCAACCAGACATGTATACATGGCTGTGGTAGGAATTCAAGCTCTCGTCATACAGAAACTTATCACGTAAAATTTTCAATTTTCAAAAGATAAAATCTCCAGAACTCTAGTATTGCTAGCAACAAGATAAATAGTAGCTCAGACCTTTTCATATCATACCAATCAACTACCTAGATTTAGCTCAAGCATTTACAACCCACAAGTTTCAGTTTCAGAGTAAATCTTATGAAAAAACAATTATATCTAAAACTCGGGAGAATTCAAGGCTGAAAACTAGGTACTTGAAAGGAATTACGACAGAGAAACTATTCATCATTTCCATACATAGAGTTATCTCCAGAGTTCTTTTTATTATTAGCAACTTCTAAAATCAAACAAACTAAACTCACCTATTATTATTACCAAGCAAAAACTCTATTAAGGATAAAGTAGACAATGAAAATTCCATAAATATAAAAAGTGTCTAAGTTGTAACTTTCGTGATTATAATTATTTAACTGTGAACCTTCATGTGCTCACATATTTTTTTATTATTCTTTTAATTAATTTATATAACTAAAATTTAAATAAAAGTGAACTTAAGAGGATAAGGATACTTACATGGATACATGGGGGTGCTCTCCCCCAAGCTAGATGTTGACTTTGTCGTGCACTTTGACAATGTAGACGTACTTGACTACTCTAAGACTTTAAAGATGATTGTTGATGTAGTTGTACTTCTCAAAGTAGATGAAGTTATCTAATCCTATCAAGTCTTTCCAAATCATGTTAAACTCAAATAGACAACAAAGCTCGTGGAATAGATTAAGCGTTAGCGGTAAACCATTTATGCCTTGATTGCCTAGAGCCTTGCATAATTCTTCTATTCAATATATTTTTAGATTTTCAATTTTATATGCAAATGACTAATGCAATATTTTTTATGCCTCCACAGTAAATAGTTGGAAGACTTATTCACATGGGGTTTAAAGGTTTCTCTTTTTATAATGCAATGCAGTGCAATAATATAGATATGCTATGATTAAGATGATTATGCAATGGATTATACTAAGTATGATATATAAATAATGTCAGATATACTTATGGAAAGTAAATATGCTAGAGTGCAACTAATGCAATGTAGAGGAAAATAAATATGTAGATAACTTACCGAGTTTACCTTCCGTCTAAGGTTCGGAGATTTAGGTCTGTCGAGCCAGATCTCTCTTCTGGTTCAAATATCTTTAGGAGCATTGTCCAATCCTGGTGAGGACTTGGATGTTTGCTCACTTTGTAGTTGTACGGCGTCTATTTTCCAAGGTCACAGACAACTTCTCTTGAAAAGTGTAGGATCCAACGGAGATTGGGATGACAGGTCTCCCTGGATCTCCTTTCTTCATTAGTAGGGTGTCATCCACCTATGCTCTTGATGGTACGGTGAAGAAGTGGTACTAGGATTAAGTTTTGCCTCCTCGAGGCTGGACCCGTTAACGCCTGATAGCTTTCCTAGGATATAGACTACCCTCACAGACCAACACTAGTCTTTTCAGCGCACTTTGTGCTCACTCAAGCACCCCCGGGAAGAACTTCTCGGTCGGTCACCTTCCGGAAAAGAAGTTGCAACTTGTTGGTATGAGTATCCTATTAACCCTATTAAGCCCTAGGCCGGGGTGTTACATCCTCACCCCCTTAGGAGACCGACGTCCTCGTAGGTCAACCCCAGGCCAGGAATGTCCCTGTAACGCCCCAGAGTCCAAACGGCTCAGATCCACTCTGCACGCTGAGCGAAACCACACCCACCACCATCCCACTTAAGCTTTCGTCCTCGCTTCGCTTAAAAGGATTAACCCGGAGATGGTGGGATAGACTCTAGAAGCCTTATATGTTGGTCTATCCCACCTTAAACAACCAAGGTGGGACTAAACCCTCCACAATATCTCATTAACACACATGGGCCACTACGGGCCAAACGGGCTGGATGTGACAGTCCCCTTTTGGCCACATCCGTATGTCCAGTGCCAACGCATGTGCCATGCTGTGTGACCACTCTGGATCCACACCACCCATGCGCACCATTCTTGCGCAACTGACACACATGCGCCCGTGAAACCGCAAGGGTCGGCTCTGATACCATTTGTAACGTCCCGCCTCCTCGAGGCTAGGCCCGTTAACGCCTAATAGCTTTCCTAGGATATAGACTGCCCTCACAGACCAACACTAGTCTTTTTGGCGCACTTTGTCCTCACTCATGCGCCCTTGGGAAGAACTTCCCGGTCGGTCACCCATCCGAAATTGCTCTAGGCCAAGCACGCTTAACTTCAAGTTCTTTGACATATGGGCTTCCAAAAAAGAAGTTTCAACTTGTTGGTATGAGTATCCTATTAATCCTATTAAGCCCTAGGCCGGGGTGTTACACTAACATGTTGAGTTAATCAGTTTGGATCATGTAAAGTTGCAGCTCAAACGTGTTTAGATCTTTATTTATGTGAATACTAGAATCAAAGAAAAACTTCTAGAGTGATGCTCACTTACCATTACCTTTGTCATTGGAGAATGATGGCATCATACCTTCATGGAAGCTTCCCTTGATCAAAGAAAAACTTGTCTTCTTATTCCACTCCTCTCTCATCCTTGTTCTACTAATCTTAAAATTTTTGTTGATCATGTCTTGAGGTTTTGTTCACCCTATTCCATGGATTGAGTGGCTTGATTGTAGATTTTGTTCTTTGTCACATGTCTTCTTCTTGCTCTATGGAATTCATCATGATGAATTAGCTGCATCTCTTTTGTGAAAGTTGTTGAAGTTCATGTATCTCTCTTCATCTCTAGTGTGAGCTCATCTCAGAACTTCCCTTTTTGATATTGAAAGTTTTACTGCAGAAGTTAGTCTAACAAAATATCCAATATCTACTCTAGTATACCATTGGTTCAAAAATCAACCTAGACACGTCTAGATTAATTTAAGAAGACATTTTAACCTAAGCACCACGCTTAATTTAAAAGCCTTTAGAAGTAAAATCAAAATACCTTTGATTTAAACTAAGCACCATGCATAATTTAAAAGATACTCCCTCTGGTCCTATTTAAGTGGCGTAACATGAGAAATCACAGAGACCAAGAAGTTTTGATTGTAGCAGCCGAGCCATTATAGTAATTAATCCACGTCATTATGGAGTTTCATGCAGCTGCACCGCGCGCCCAACGAAAGAGCCTCCGTAATTTTCTCAACCATTCCCTTCGACAGAAAACAAAAACTTATCTGCATGCATGGCTCACGCATGCAACAGTTTGAATGCTAGCGCATTAATCTCTGCTTTGGTATTCCATCCACCCCAGTTGAATGGGCCAAATGCAAAAATGGTTGTACGCCACTTAAAAGGGACTGGAGGGAGTATATGAAAACACTTCAAAACCTAAACATACACTATAGTAGATGAAGGTAGCATGAAAGTACTATGGAGATTTACTCAAGTGAGAATGAAGGAGCATGATTTTTTTAGTAGTTGAGCATGCCTTAAAGGTAGATACAAATAAGATGATGTAGCAACATGGCTAAAGATATTTTTTATGATAGGTTATCCCCCAAGCTTGAATTTTGCAAAAATCAAGATTGGGATGAATGAAATTCAATGTTGCATAATAATTGGTTGGACATACCTTATACTTGTCATTCCTTCATTCTTTCTGCTCTATACCTGAAAAGGTTAGTGACAAAAATACCCAAAGGAATATAATCATATAATCTATGCTCGCTTCACAAAGGTAGGCAACAAAAAAGGATGAATACTCATATTAAGATCTCAGAGGTGCTTGTTTTAGGACACTAAGCTTGTCCTTGGGAAACCTTTTAAGATGTGTTTTAGTGTAAAGGTTTCCCTTCTATTACCTATCTCAAGATTTAACACAACGAGATCTGCAATATTTATGATAAACATATGCATCGACAACCACCCTTTTAAAGTATTTGTAAACAAAAAGTGTTATGGTGTTGGAGATGTCATAAATAGTAATGATAGAGAGACCAATGGGTTTGGAAGATGTCTCATCTGAGCATGGGTTTAATAAGATAGTTATGGAATAGATTCCATGCTCATTGATATCATCTTCCTCTCCAATCTCTATGGTTGTTTTTTCATGTAAGTTCAAAATTCCACTTGGATTGGTAACTCTCAAATTGGTCTTGTTTGGGGCCTCCTCTATACTTGGATGATCCATATTTTCAACTGGATTTAAAACTAAACCAAGGCTAGAGAAAGATTGCTCCCAAACTATGGCTATACAAGCAGGGCGAAACTCATAGCCATTGATAAGAATGAGGGGTGAAGAAGGTGGAGTCTCCAACAAGTCACCCTTTGGAGTAGAGTATTTATATATGTGGTAAGATGAATATGGTAAGGTGAGAAAGATGGTAAAAAGGAAAAAGGAAAAAGGAAAATGCATGACCAAAGTTCAAAACTAGCACAACTACCGTTCCCCAGCAACGACGCTAGAAAGCTTGTTGACACTTA